>JAIFZK010000203.1:1040000-1110000 GCA_027481765.1 Tenualosa thibaudeaui | reverse complement strand
AGTGTTAAAGAGGAATTTCAGATTATTTTTATTATTGCGTATAAGTGAGGAATAATATGCTGATTTGGCATTGTTAAGTGCTGTCTTGTACTCTTTTAAGCTGTCTTTCCAAGCAAGGTGGAACACTTCGAGTTTAGTGTCATACCATTTCCTTTCAAGTCTACTCGCAGCAGTGAGCGAGTCTGTGTGGTATACCATGGGGCAATTTTTTCTTGTTTCCTAGTTTTCTTTTTGAGTGGTGCAATTGTGTTGAATGTGGAGTATAGTGCATTTACAACAGTATCAGTTAATTGATCAACTTGGGTTGTAAGTTGTTCTATTTGTACTCCATGTGTCAGAACAGGATCAAGGGTGTGGTTACCTTGGTGTGTAGGCGTATTTACATTTGGCAGAAGCCAATGTGATCAAGTAGAGATTGGAATCCAATTGCCAGGCTATCGTTTGCAACATCCATGTGGATATTAAAATCACCTAAAAAAATTATCTTTTCAGTTTTAATGACTAGAGAGGACAGGAAGTCAGAGAATTCTGATAAGAATTCAGTGTAGGGGCCTGGAGGTCTATATAATGTTACAATTGTTAAGGGTTTAGCACCATTCCTATCAGGATGAATCAAGTTAAGGACAAGTACTTCAAAACATTTAAAAATATAATCAAGCTTAGGGGCCATGATGAGATTTGAATTGTGAATTGTGGCTACTCCGCCACCACGGCCATAACAACGTGGTATGTGATAATTTAGATGACTTGGGGGGGTAGCTTCATTTAGTGGGAGGTATTCATCAGGTTTTTGCCAGGTTTCTGTAAGACAAAGTATGTCCATTTGATTATCAGAAATCAGTTTGTTTATTAAAGTCGTCTTTGAGAAGAGCGAAGGAATATTTAATAAGCCAAATTTCAGTTGTGATTTCTGGCTATATTGTATTTTTGTGAGGTTGGTGTAATTTATGCCCCTACCGGGTCGTTTTGAAAACGTTTTTGTCGCTCTCACTGTCTGTCTGCTGCTAGGGTGACGGCGGGGCGTTTAAGTGACTTTAAGTGAAAGTTTAAGTGACGGTCAATGTTCCTAGAAAGGAGCTCAGCACCCATCCGAGATGGATGGATACCATCTCGATTAAAAAGTCCAGGCTTCCCCCAGAAGGAGCTAAAGTTATCGATGTAGCCCACATTGTTATCGGCACACCATCCCGACAACCATCGGTTCAGTGAAAAAACTCTTCACTGAAGCATTTCTTCACCGCATTTAATAGGTATGGGACCAAAGTTACAGAGTCTGACATTGTTTGTGCCAATCTACACAAAGAAATAAAACTCGTTTTGGTGATCTCTGACTGCCTTAATCGGACATCGTTAGTGCCAGTGTGGATAACTATCTGGGGGCACTTCATTACTTGTTTAGCCGCCAACACTTTCAGATAGGCTTCGATGTTGCTTGCTCTAGCCCCAGAGACTGAAGTGACTATGGCCGACGGAGTCGCTAGATTCACATTTCGTACAGTAGAAGCGCCAATTACCAGAGTTTTGTCTTGGTTGGAAGAGTTACTTAGGGGGGAGAATCGATTAGAAACATGAAGTGGTTGGTGGTGTGCAGGGGGCTTCATTCTACAACTAGTGCCCCTCACTGTAACCCACTTTCCCTGCTGCGAGGGAGATGCCGCCGGTTCACTGGCTAGCTTGCTAGGGGATGATCTCTCTGGTGCATCCACACTTGTTAGGGTGGCAGCAGTGCTATCTGGCGCCGAGTAAGTCTTCTCTAATGTGTGGAAGCGGGTTTCTAACTCTGTGATCCTCGCCTCCAGACTAGCCAGCTGTCTACATGTGTTACACATATTATAACCGCTAAAGGAGGCTGGGGAGTAGCTAAACATCTGACAAGCCGGATAGAGACAGAGCGAGGAGGAGAAGTCATACTGTAAGAAGTGTGTGAAGGAATTTAACAGTTGTGTTAAGGTGTAGTTTAAGAAACAAAATGGATAAGTGGGTAGAAAGTATGCTAATTTACGAATAATATCTGTAATTTAGACTAGCGTTGCTGACAGCTACAAACACAGTGTAAAGAGGAAATGACATAGCACGCTTACCGCAGTAACGTAGAGGTAAATATCAAACCTATTAAACAATTTTTGTTCACTGATGAGAGAAGAAAAAATCTATTTGAAGCAAACCAAGGCTTCTGGAGAGTTCCCTGACTAGTACTAGTACAATATTTAGTGGACGCTTCTGTGGCTACACAGTAAAACAGTGCTGATGTAAAAACATGACTGACTGTAAAATCCAGCTTTGGCATGCATGAATGCAAAAGGGAAGCATGTCATATTCCTGTGGCATCCTGAAAAAATGTCAACAGACAACAGAAATGCTAACAGACTGGTAATGTATAGGTGGTCTTTTTCCATCCTGAAACAGATCGAGTATGTACTGTATGCCTATGGTACATGTACAGATTGTGCACAGTACACATAAGTGCGAAGCATGCCCAAACATTGTCCAGACCTTTTAGTATGAATACACTGTACTATAAACTCTGATTAATTCTAGAACTGCATTAAAAACATATATATATCATAATTAGCAACTGTCACTTACATTCTTGTGCATATTAATTGGCAGTACTAAAGCACAATTCAATTCCATTTCATATACTGAAAAGCTCCTTGAAGTATTTCTCTTTTTTATTTACAGACTATTGTTGAATCTGATTATTTCAAGTCATTTAAAGTGGTCTAATGCAATTAGAGTTGTCAGGTCATCAGCCAAAAATGCATCAGAATTTCAGATTATTGTTTCAATGGTTGATTGATTATGACCCAATTGCCATTCCTGATAGATCATGTGACTCAATATGGACAAAGGACAAAGATTGTTTCTTCACGCAAACACACAGGCAAGGACTGAGGAAAAATAGCTGGTGTCAGTAATGCAACTCCTGCTCCACTCTACAATTAAGTAGAGCTTATTGGAACACTAACTCAGTGGCTATGCAGAATCACTTTTAAGATGGAGGTGGAGACTGTTATATTTTGATATGTCTATTTATTGTTCACTTTGGTGTGAAATATTTTCATTAAATATCTTCTGGTAATTATTTCAGTGAATTTGCAGGGTGAGGTTGTAGTGACAGCTGAGCTCAGAGGCCAAGTCACCCTGGTCCACAGCTGTTAACAATCACAAAACAGGAAAGTGATGAAAGTACAATCTCTCTGCCACCCCACCCCCCAAGCTCAGAGGTCAAGTCTGGTCCACAGCTCTGCTAACCAATCACAAAACAAGTGATGAGAGTACCATCTCCCCCTACCCTCTTGAAGAAGTGTGTTGCAATTACCTGCCACTGTACCCCTGGAAGTCACAAGGCCAGGTGTCTAAACGATTTTGTACACCAGGCTTTCCGAAGGAAAAGATATCTCATCAGCTCCACTTTCAGCTTGCCCTATCTCTCTTTCTCCCTCTCTCCCTCTGTATGTCTGTCTTGTCTTTCTCTGTCACTCTCATTCTCTTTATTTCTGTTATGCAATAGTCACACCAAAACCTACTAAAGCAACAAGAAGTAATGAATTTTCTATTAGACAGAATGACAAGAGTGATAGTTTGGGCGACCAGAGCAACAAAAAAATTGTAAAGCAGCTAAACTCTATGCAAATTCGTTTAGGCTGTAAACAGGCAATGGTCATCATGACTAACACAAATATTGACACCAATGCTTTGAGAGTCTGTCTTTAGCAATTTGACAGCTTTAGTAGCTCTTGGTGTGTGCGTTTGTACAGTTTCTCTCTCTCTCTCTCACACACTCTCACTCTCACTCTCACTCTCCTCCCAGCTCGACTTAGATTTTTCTGGTTTATCCACATTTCTCTGTCCCACTGGTAGTCTTTTTTTGCCACACTTCTTTCTCTAGTGTTTGACTGACTAATGCAGCCTGATGTAATACACTCATTCGTCTTTACAAAGGTAAGACGATGAGAGGGAAGGTAGGATTATTAGAGTTGTGTGGTCCCCGTCGTTTCTCATGACCCTCATGACAAGCAGCAATGCAAGAGCTCTTTGTAATGTATGAATGGATGGACTTGACAACCCAGAAACCAAAAAACAAAGTTCTGCAAGCTACCAAAGGAAAGCATAATGAATATGTAGAGAAATAAAAAATACAGGAAATGACTGCAGAGAGAATAGATGGGAACGTACATGAGGATGTGATTCACTGTTTCAGTACATACTAGTTTGGCAGAATAATGCAAGAATGTGATTATGTGTTTGTGTCTGTCCGATGAGCAGTGTTGGTGAAGGTACTTTAAAAAAGTAGTGTTTACTCGTTACTTCTTTAAAAAAGTAATCCCTTACGTTACCTAGTTACCCTCCTGTGGAAAGCAACTTTTCATATTACTCATTAATTTTTTCGTTACTTTTATTTTTGCTTGACTTTGGGCAGAACCCCTTATCTGTTCCTTAATGTATAGGCATAGGTTACATAAAGTTCTATTATGGAGGACATAACAGGTATTTCTTTTGTACCCTTTGTTATACAAAATGCCACAAACAGAGCACTTGACCAGAAAACACAAAATCTGTTGGGGCTTATTTTAGTTATCTACCCAAAACCGCTGTTTGTCTCCTGTTATCGGTATCTTGCTAAGAATATTTGAATGAAAGTAGGAGATTCAACAGTATTGATGGGCAACATTTCTTCCACAATGAACGAAGTGACAAGTTTGTCCACCTCTTGTTTAGTTATCTGGTGAAAATGAATTTTTAAATGCTTATTTGGACTTGGATTTGACATGTCATCATTTGCGGGGATCTTGAGCTACAAGCTTCACGTTAGCATGTTCTCCCTTCAAATGCTTGGTGAGATTGGCAGTTGAATTAGTGGCAGTCGACAAAAGTTTCTGGCCAGGGCATAGTGTAAACCTAACATTCACATTTCTCCCCTTAGTTTCAACGAGCTCGAAGTAATGGGAATATTTCCATCCCTGGCAAGTTATTGTAGGCTGCCTCTCACTGGTTCTGCTTCTCTTCATGCTGCCTGCCTCTCTGATTCAGCTAGTGATTCTGAAATGAGGGCTTTTGACTAGACTATGCGCAAGCGCGTAGCTGAGAGGGCAGTGTCACTGTCAAATCTGTCCCTGGGAAAAGTAATGTTTCGCCGAAATGAAAAAATTAACTACGTTTCGTTACCAAATTTTCAGTAGTGGCGCATTACAAAATTTTTAACCGAAAAAATAGTTACATTACTGTAACGCGTTACACCCAGCACTGCCGAAGAGTAGTCTAGTTTGGTACTTGTTTTATGACCTTATTAAAGGTAAATAGAATCAGCCTAGGTATTAAAGCACAGTATTGTGCATTTAGGGGTGGATGAATACCCAGCACCGGGAAACTTGAAAGCATGCCATACTGTACTCATCAGTAGAGAATGAGCTTAATGCACTGTCTGCTGTAATCTAATGTTCATCTATTCCAACACTGCCGACTATGAAATCCATGCATTGCATTCTTCATCACTTGCTGTCAGTAGCAATATGTTCCATTAAATGTGTCATGCTGTTTGTTGTTCAGTGTGTTGACAGTGGTAGAGTCCAGACTAGCATCCACAGTGAGAGATCCTGTCTTTGGATTATTTTGGTACTAACCAGTGTCTGCACATCCCCAGTTATTTCAACTTTGTGTATTAGTCTCGTCATGCCCTGCAGCCAGAGCATGGATCCCTCCATGGGTGACATGAGTCCCTCCTGTTCTCCCACTCATCCCATCCTTGAACAAAAGTCACCCACTCCAACCCATAATAATAATCTCCCATAGGAGATCTGTATGTCATGTCCTCAAACACATTCAGCCTGTGACATAAGGACATGTTCTTCCCCTGGTCATGACAGTAGAGAAAATGTGTGTGTGAGAGAGAGAGAGGGAGAGAAAAAGTGTGTCAGATTTGCCATGCGTGCTTGATCGTGTGTGTGTGAGAGAGAGAGAGAGAGACAGTGTGTCAGACTTGTCATGCTTGCTTGATCGTGTGTGTGTGAAAAAGACGTAGAAGGAGACAGAGTCACCCTGCTAATTCATCCACTCTCCACAGGTAAAGAGTCCTGAGGGGCTTCTCTCATTAACTCAGCTAATTTAGTCCCACTCTCCACACCAGGCAGAGGTGCATTACTGGCCGAGAGAGATGCCGCCCAATGACTTTGTCTTCCTTCGGTGATGTAACAGAGAACTCAGCATCCGTCATCTGGAAACAGATGACTTCACTTCTAATGAAACTTTACCTCAGGCTTCCTGTAATGGACTCATGGTGTTCAGGTGTCGTATGATGTTAAGTTGAAATTCTAGTCCAAACACAGATAGAAATTATTATGAAAAATGTATATGGTGACAGCCAACCAGGAAAACCAAGACGATAGTGATGTATGGATCAGTTACATAATTCACACATTTGTTTGGAATTTTGATGAGTTATGATGTGCTGTATATTCCAGAACACTTGGCAATGTTGTTGCATATGTTGTCAGACCTCACAGTTGTATCGCAACAAGGATTTTTCTCATCTTTTCATATGTTTAAGGTTTAGTGAGTCTAACACTTGTGTATACGTCTAGTGGAATTAAATATTTCCTAGAAATCCACACATACTGAGCATCTCTGTGCTGTTAAAAAATAAAAAAATCATCCAAGCATCTTTGAACCCATCTCTCTTGTCCTGGGCAATCTGTGTTCAAACTCCACAAAGATTGTTCATGTTTGCATCTTAATCTCACACTACACTGCAAATAATTTATTTGGAATGATCTTGCGCATTTTCAGAATGCAGCTGGGAGTTGGTAGCATAAATTTGGTTTTAACAGGTCTTTCACTGCTCCCTTAATTTTTGGGATTAACGTGGCCATTCGGACATTTCTGCATAATGCATCTTACTCGAGCTGCTCTCTGCCTCCATATCTGCTGTCATCCCCCAACTCATCAATGCAGACCACAGGTCCTAGCATGTGTGATATTGAGACACACACACACACACACTGAAGCACACATTGGCACACGTGCACACACATACAGTCTCACTGCATTGCAGCACAGGCAGCACAGTGGTGAAGCGCAGCACAGCCTCTAATGCCCTCTATTGGCCATGTCAAGTCATTACAGGCCCCTCCAGACAGATAACACAGAAGTCAGTGTCTAGACAAATGCATAAAAACATGCATGCTCACACAAAACATCACAAGCAAATCTTTTGAACCCTTTATCCTTTCAGCACCCAAGCCTGATCTGGATACAAAGTGACAGTAGTTGGTTGATCTCTCTGATTTTGGAAGTGTGTTTATTTGTGACTGATGTGTATCAGGAATGTTTCATTGGTAAGCATCTGATATAAATTCATTTGACACCTCATGGTGTGTCTGTCTGTCTCCCATATATTAACCTTGGGATAATTCCCTAACCTCCCTCTTGCAATAGTGCAAATGTAATAGTAAGTACCAACTGCTTTCCAGAATGCCTTCACAGACTTGAACTGTGTTAATCAAACTGGCATGCGTGTTTGGTTACATACTATGAATGCAGAGATGCCTCTGCCCAGGTGGTTTAAACCGAGTTCCCATGGTGCAGCACTGGGCCTGCGTAGAGCCGACCCATGGGAACGTGGCCAGAGATCGGTGCCCTGCAAGGGGCTGCCCTGTGGGGGAGAGCCTGGGGCTTTGGCAGCTCCAGCGGAGAGAGGGAGGGAACCAATGGGGAATGCCATATGGCAGAGAACAAACCAAGGGCAGGGCGGAGGTGTGTGTGTGTGTGTGTGTGTGTGTGTGTGTGTGTGCCTGACAGTGATAGTGAGTATGTGTCAGCTATTAAATATGTTTTTGGACCTGATTCTGAACTCATTTTCATACATTAGTCAGATAAAATGTGGGAAACTCAGTATAAGCCAAAATACATGCTGTGCCAGTGAATGTTCATCTACACATACACACTTAAACACTTAGAGAGACAACTTCTCACAGTAACACACATATACATTCTTGCCAGATTCACAGATCTATAGGAGCTGCTTGTTTAAAATAGAATACCGGTTTCCAGAACTGTCTGTGTAGGACAGTACCATCCTATTTAGAACAGAGTATTGACTGTTTACTAGGGTTCTCGGTGTGCCAACATCTGAGTGCTCCAGAACCGCTATGATTGTGTCTGTCTTTCAGCCTCTCAGTGTCTAGAATGGTCTTCTGAACCCTTAGTTTAATTTGTTTTAATTCATTATTTTAATTGTAATTAATTAATTGAATTAATTAACAGTCTAGGTGATTTACAGCATGAGATAACAAATAGTGCACAACATATTCAGTCCACTCAGGTGCAGCAAAGATGAGTCTTATAGTAGCTTATGATATCGAGGGTTTGGAGTAAAAGGGATACAAGTGATATTTTGGGTGAAACTACATTTTATACATCATTTTAGAGGTCTTGATGAGGTCTGTCAAATGGTAAAAATTTTCCCAATAATAGTTAGTTTCTGAAATAAAGACTGAAAACAAAAAGGCCCAAGTCAGAATCTTCGACTGAGTTTAGAGCTTTGTTTAAAGTTTCACTGTAAAACTCTGAAAATGTCACTCACGCTCTACTTGCTCCAAACCCTATGCAAGGTAGCATCGAGTTCACGGTAAGGTTTGTCCAGGAAACAAGGTAACATAAAGTGTACCATGAGATCTGCTTAGGGTACAAGGTAGCATAGAGAGCACTGTAAGGTTTGTCTAGGGAACAAGGTAACATCAAGTGTACCATGAGATCTGCTTAGGGTACAAGGTAGCATAGTGTGCACTGTAAAGTCAGTCAAGTGATACAGCTGCACACTCTGTACTGTGGCCAATACAAAACAATAAAACAGACTATGAACTGAAAGAAGACTCTCCAATGAGCTGCACAAGAGCATTCAGCAGGGACATCATTTGCAGAGACAAAACACCATGGAGCTACCCTGTCTGACTGATTGTCCTATTTGCCCTGTTTGTGTTGGCTACATATTGCTGACATGGATTTCTGTAAATGTTCTTTGCGCTAGTTCAGTCTCATATAGGCTACTTTTGAAAATGTGCGTTTTTTCTCAATGACCTGCAAGGGTTTTTTAAAAAAAAAAAAACCTTGCAGGTCATGGAGAAAATTACCTCTTTTTTTTCTCCTCCAGTTTCTTTTGACTGCATTGCAACACTGAGAAAGAAATGCATTTTCTGCCCTCCATTAAAGCCCCATCTTAAAGCCATTCTGTGAAATCTTCTAAATCTGCTTAAATGTTCCTATATATGACATCTCTCATATTTTGCCTTTAACTTGTCTCATCACTATTTTGTTGTACATAGATCTGTATGGGCAGACATCAACAGAAAACACAAAAGAGTTCCTGCTACTGACACAACTGAAAAATGTATTCGACCTGTGTAAAAGGCTGAGGTGAGTACGACTGAACAAGTTCATACTGAAGTGACTGCAGCAGAAAGAATACTGAGCTGCAATGTGATTGTCTTCTACACACAAAGAATCCATTTTCCACAAGTGCACAAATCCACAAGCCCATTTTGTGCAGGTAATAGACCCACTGCTCATAGTAAAGTATGCCGTGTCAACCAAGTTTCCTTAGGGCTGTCATTTCTGAATAGCCATATAGCTTCTTGCATTTTCAGCTCATGCAGTACCCACCCTCATCTAAAGCACAGAGGCTGTGAAGAAACAGCCTGTGTATAGGATTTTAGAAACACACACATTCCCTACAACAAGTAAAAATATGTTAGTAAAACAGAGCTTTACAGTCTCTTGAGCAGCAAGCATTCACATTGCCAGGCTACATCGACATCAAAAGAGATTTTTCTTTCACAATCAAATATTCATGAAGAATTGTATGGCCAATTTACACACTTAGAAATATCTGCAAACACACATAAGACAGGAGTGTATGCATCAGTATTTCAAACAGAAATACAAGTCCCCCAACACCCCATCAAGAGATTTTTGAATGCACATAACTGCTCTGACATACAGTACAAGACAGACTAGCTTTATTAGAGTATGCCACTATTAATACTATAGTGCTATTATGTAACTATGAGCTCTGAATTCAGCTGGACATATTGGAGATGCCAGATGTTCGCAATGTTCGCTTTTGAGAGATACTGCAGATCGCTCCTTCCGATGGCTATCAAACTCAAATCTCATCCCCTTTTTTGCTACACTGATCTGGTTTATTAATGAGGTCATCTACCCTTTAGGTTTATTTTTTACTTATTTTACTCCTTATGTTATTTTTATGTTTAAAGCAGTACTAGGCAAGCCTGCAATTTTTTTACCTCCAGAGTTTCCCCACAGGCACCAATTATTAAAAAAAACAGCCACACGTATGTACATTCTCACCAATTCATGTGGATTTGTTTGCAAACCAAAGATTAGGAGCCAGCGGTGATCATTTTTTGTAGCGTTATATTGACTGACAAAGTAATGAACGTTATTTTGGTTTCGTTTAACACCTTCTTGCCGTTTAAGATCCTGGAAGTGTAATAACCGAGGAATCTACACTAGAGGCGACCAAGAGAGGCCTCCTTCACCCCGTAAGGAGCCAATTAAATCATCAAAGTGACTACGAAGCTGGTAAATAAACCTAAAAAAAGTAGCCTGGTGTCCCTTTAAGTTTGTGGTATTCCAATTACTCTTTTATTCAAAGACCTTTACAGACAACAATAAAACACACTGCAATGTTAATAACATTAATACCTCAAGCATAGAACTTGGCATAGACGCATAAATTACAGCGGAAACTGTGTTTGTGGTGCCTTAGACACTAAGGTTGGAGGCTGTTGTTAGAAACTAGGACCACTAGGGGGAAGTCATGTGAAATACTTGAGTTTCCGGAGTGTTTCCAAAACCTAAAGCTTATCCCATGCACAGTTATGTCTCAGTGCTGCACAATTACTCAAATATCAACAGTCCCAGAGAAATTCATTCAGCTAACTTTCTGAGTCTGTCCCTATTCATGTGCTTGACTGTTATGATTTTTGAAGTTATCTGTGTTGTGTGTGGCAACTTCGAAGTGGTCGTCCTCTCCATCTTGTTGGCTGTTGTTGCTCCTTTTGGCCAATAGATGTCTCCCTCTCATCTCCTGTCTCATTATTCCAGAATCCATGTGAACTGGGACTCTTTCGTTCACAGATCTTTGTATAGAGGGTGCACTATTTATTTTCAGTGGGCAATTTAGAAAACATTAAGTACAAACTTTTCCTGCGGTAAGCATCCATCATCTTCCTTTGAATGCAAACTAGTGCTTATAATGTATTTGGAGATAGGCAACTGTAAGAGGGTAACAGGGATAATGGCTTATATCCTGCTGTAGAATCACAATGAACCTGAACTTAGGGTTAGAGTAATGCAGCACCCAGAAAGACTTTAAGAATTAGTACAGTATTTCTGAATTGTGTCTGGAACATTTCAGTAAGGAGGCAGTAAGATGTTGAGAACTTCACTCGGGGTGTCCATGTATGTAGCATGTGAATGGAAACATCTCCCATGCTCCACAGGAAACCAAAGTTTATAGGGCACCATAGAATTCAGAACTAGCGTTATGAATCTCAGAGGAAATGTCAGTCACTGTAAATGAAAGCATCTGCCAAATGAATCAATGTTCATGTTGACTTGGGATCCGGTCATTCCTTACTGTAGTTTGCCCATGTGTCCAGTAGGTGGAAGTCTGTCTACACAGTGCTCTTCTTGTACACATGCAGTCTGTGTACAGGTAGGCTATTCAAGACATATTTACTATTGAGAACACAGAGGTCATGTCATTTCATTTATTTCATGTGTTAACGCTTTTTTAATATAAAGTGGATTTTAACGTGTACACTAGTTGTAGATACAGTCTTAACATACAGTATGAGTTGCTTCCTAGATACACTGTCATGTTGATGGTGAAATAGTCTAGATATTAAGGCCATGATGCAATTTCATTTTACAATACTCCAGGTAATGGAAATTAATTTTGCAATACAGTTCATTCCCATGTATCCTTTGTGTAGTTGGAGTATTTGCAGTCACTTTAGCATACTACATTTGTTCTTGACGTTTTCTAATATCCAGTGTGACGTAAAAGGAAAATTATTAGAGTAGACATGTCAAAGTAAAATTACACTCCATAATGTTGAATAAATGCTCTTCCTCAACATAAACAAAATAGAAAAATAGCTCCAATGTGGAGTGGTTTAATTATTAACAAATGACCCTTTAATAAGTTAAACTGAAACAAACTAAACTAGCTCTTGAACAGTAATATGACTGGCACCATAGACATAGGGAAAGATGGATGGTGAGCAACACAAGTTAAGTATGAATTATGACAACAACTGAATAAACTGCAGTGTTTTAAATGTCACCCAAACACACATAATGACTCCAGCTGTGACTGAAAGCCATGACTACTGTTGATTACTGTGGATTACCTGTCCCAGATGTTCCATCGTATCACAATCGGGGTAAATTATCGGGATGTCGGTTCTCCATGTTACAACCAAACATGAATGGAGACAACACCATGATACAATTAACCAGAAGTACATTTATTTATCTTTAGAAAATAAGCAAAGGGAGGAAAGGAGCTTCTGGTGCAAGTGTAGTGGGTGAATGGAATGCCGGCAGAGTGGTAGTGGTTGATGGTGTGGTTGGTAGTGGCAGAGTACTGTATGTGAGAGAGATGTTGAATGTGTATGTGTCATGTAAATCAAGTCACTTTATTTATGTAGCACATTTCACACAAAAGAGTTGATCCAAAGTAATTAAAAAAAAAACAATAATGAACAACAATGATAATATCAATAATAATAATAAGATTAAAATAAAGTAACATTCAATTAAATAATGATCAGCAATGAAATATTATGACAGTATATATACTAAATAGGCAAAAAACTAATAATAAATAGTAATAAATTGAAGGCTGAGCAGTTAGAATGAGCAAAATGAGAGGAAAGAGGAAAATGATCAGGGAGTATTAAAGGCTAAGGAAAATAGATATACGTTTTTATCTTGGATTTAAAATTGTCAATAGTATGGATGGACCTTGCCTGGCCATGCCTTCCTACGCATTTCCACTCGATTATCCTACAGTGCTAGTCTTGATTTCTGTCCAGTTGAGTTTGTTGTCTCCAGTGGCATCTTTACTGGATCTGATTTTTTAAAAACTTAAACACCTTCAACAAGCAATCGTTTCATACTACCAAATGGCCAGACTCTCTGTACGAAACAAAGTGCAGAGCAAGGGGCTGGTTTTAATACCAGGCTAGGATGGGGAGGGGAGGCTGTTCCAGAGCCAGAAACCAGGAACAGAAAAGGCACTGTCAACTCTAGTTTTAAAGCAAGAGGGAGGAACAGAGAGGAGATGTTGGTAAGAAGATCTGAGTGACGTAGCTGTAAAGTTTGGACTTAATAGGTCGCAGATGTATTGTGGTGCTGATTCATGAAAGGCTTTAAAAACAATTAGAACATTTTTAAATTATATTCTGTATTTCACTGGTAACCAATGCAGTTCACATACACAGGAGTGATGTGTTAACGCCTCTTAGTTCCAGTGAAAAAGCTGGTCTTCACCACACTGTTGACTTGATTATTACAAGTGAGTGAAAAAGCTAGAAGCCAAGATTTTTAACTACACAGTGAAAATTTGTAAATAAGGGACCAAGTCGACCTAGCCGGGGGGGGGCAAATATGATTACTTCAGTTTTATTTTCATTAAGTTGTAAGAAATTTCTAGCCATCCAGATTTTGATGTCATTAAGACAGTTAAGCAGGTTTACCAATGAACCAGTGTTATCAGAAGTAATTTGAGGGTAAAACTGTGTGCCGTCTGCATAACAATGATACTGAAAATTTTATTTTTCAAAGGTGGAGCCAAGGGGAACAAGTATAATGAAAATAAAAGAGGGCCTAAAATGGATTCTTGGGGGCCACCACACTTGGTTGGACCAGAGGAAAAGGAGTAGTTTGACTAAAAAAGGTTCTATTGCTCAAATAGGACTTAAACCATAATAGTGCTGAGCCCTGTAGACCAACTTTAACCTCCAGTCTTTTAAATTAATGTACAGGGTCTGGTAGAACAGTGTTAATAACTGGCATAAAGACGTTTATGAAATGCCATCATGATGCTTTTTTAAGTGGTCTTTTAGCTACAAAAGGTGTCCAAATGGGGAGTCTGCCTAGTCCTATCCTTACTCTGTAGAATCTATATACTTTACGGCATTTCAATCAAGTGTGGAACAGTTGTACACAAGGTGTTGATGAATGAATTCAGTGGCATCTTGGAAAAAAAACAAAAGAAGAATGTCATTGTGAACTTTGATCAGGGCAGATTCAGTACTATGTAGAGATCTAAAACCAGATTGGAATTTGTCAGAGACGGTAAAACTGTTTAAATAAGATGATGTCTGAGACAGGACTGCCTTTTTCAGGATCTTAGAGAGAAATGGTAACTTGGACATAGGCCTATAGTTCTTACAGTCACTGGGATCAAGACCAGGCTTTTTAAGTAGAGTTTGCATTGTTGCATGGTTAAAACTTGAGGGGACCACTCCATAAGACAGGTATTAGTCATTGCCAGCAGAAGAGGGCAGATGACTGCAAAAAATCTTTCTCGAAAAGGCAGGAGGGTAAGAGGTAGGTTTTAAAATGATACAGTGGTGATGTGAATCCGAACAGGAGTGAGGTTTAGGGGGGGTGAATGTAACGGATGCCAGCGAGCTTAGCTGCATGTGTACAATGTGTAAACCTTCCTCCCTACACTTCAAGAGCCTCCTAGTCATTTGACTGGGAGCCTGAGACTTTTCAGTCGATCTGAAGCTGCTGTAATTGCTGGACTGCAAAGGATGATCTCTGTTACAGAGGACCTCTGTTTCTGTCTAGGAGTGTGATAATGAGTGTAAGATCTTGGGTGGTGAAGGGTTGTATGTGCATGAGCTGATCTGTGTGTGCTCCTGAAAAAAGGGGTTTTAAGGCTGTTGCACAGGTGGAGGTGATTTCAATTAACCACTCTCCCAACTCTCACCATTCAGGTTCCACAGTAGCACAAATAGCCAGAGATGCAGAGGGTCGTCACACCAGATACAGAAGTGTAAGGGGTATATATTGGTACTTATTTGTCCAGTTTATTATATGTAAATAAATTCATGGTTGACTCGTTTGTCGAAGACCTGTGTTTTGGCTGTATTATCACTGATTGCCACAGGATACTTCTGTATGTGTACAAAACAATGTAAAATCAGGAGGAATATCTCAGTGTATGTATGGCAAGTAATTCTCATCAGGACTCAAGGAACTCGAGGTGAGAATCTCCAGTCAGTCAGCCCTTTAATCAGTCACTTCAGCATAGGTCACTGTCCTCAACTCTCTCTCTCTCTCTCTCTCGCTATCTCTCGCTATCTCTCTCGCTATCTGCCTCCCATTCTGTTGGTTGCAAATATATTTTTAGAAATTAAAACAAAATTAGGAACCCCTTCACAGATACTCACACACATACACACAAAGTCACACGTTCACAAATTTGTACACAAACACACCCACTGAGAGAGAAAGGCAGCAGGTGCTCCTTCTTGGGCCTTAATTACATGATCTCTGATTCCTCTAATTGATATGCTAATGAGTGTGTAATTAATGCAAAAGCAAAAACATCCGCACCCCTATTAATTAATGAATTTATTTGATCGTATATGGCCTGCTTATTTACGCTGGAAGGCTCACTGTGTGTGTGTGTGTGTGTGTGTGTGTGTGTTAATCTCAACTCCTGGAATCTTTCCCTTCAAAGAGGAAACATTTCTTCTGCTGAAGAAAATGAAACTGTCCTCTGCATGTCTGAAAAACCCCAATAGGACCAAATTCATGCTTCTGCTAAACTTAACATCCCTCTTCCTCAGTATGGTTAAGTTGGTATAATAGACACACACACACACAGACACACACTCACACTGCTCTTCTCTTTCATTCACGCATCTGTCAGAGAGGCAGAAATAATATCATTAGATTGACTGGAGCCTGCTTAACTAACCAATAAACACACAAACACACACACACACTCACCCGGGTGATGGATGATCCTAAAAGAAGCCAGGTCAATTAGTATGTGCATTTTCCTCAGACACACTACTACAGCACACACACACACACAGAACTGTCACCCTGTCTGGGTTTAATTCATCAAGCCAACAACTGCCTCTCAACTCCACACACACAACACATAACACACTCACCACATACAAGTTGTATTCTGATGATGCGTTTACAAGCTCTGGTGTCATACCAAAGGTAGAGCATGATTCTGTGTTTTTAAGGATTTTGTTGTTGGTTTTCAGGTCTGTTAATACAGACACACACACACAGTCATTCTCATTTCTTTCTCTTTGTGTGTCTTACATTTAGAGGCTATCCCATGGGATTGCTCTGTCAGGCCCATCTGCCGGTCCTCTCTGCTGGCCTCAGGGGATTTAGCCTGTGTGTGTGTGAGTACACGTGTGCATGTGTGTTTGTGTGTGTGGACAGAGACTCAGTAATTCTAATGGTCAGATATAGTGCGAGTATGATTGGGGAGGGCTATTTGTGTCTTATGTTTATTTGTTCTGTGTGTGTGTTTCTGCATCTGGTGAATGTATCAATAGGTTATATCATAAACTGCTTAAACTCAATATCATAAAAAAGACTTTAAACACAAATACACATCCCCATACTTAGATGGGCACACACACACACACACACACACACACACACAAACATGATGCTTAGGCTAGAGAGCTAATTGGGTAGATTAACACAACACATCCCCTGAGGTAGAAAGGGCATGCCAGGGTATTTAAGTCAGACAAACATCCAGTTACACACACACACACATACAAAGCACACAGTTTTCATAAAATTCATATTCTTTTACAAAGTCACAACCTTATGAAACTCAAAATAACATGTGACTCACTAGTGCTTCTTTGCCTCTGGAGGTCCATTCTCAGGACAGCGTGCTTGAAGTCAGAGTTGTTAACATTTCTGTGAATTAGAATTATGGCTCAAAAGATCAATGCTTTTGAATTAATAACAAAATAAAACATACTACTGAACATGTGCCAAACTGCTTCAGTTATCAGTAGTCTCATTTTGAGAAATCTGATCATAAATTTGTAACCAGTGTCATATAGCTGTCTTCAGCAAAACAGCAGAAATGAGTAGTACTCGTTAAAATGAGCACAAGATGACTACAGGGAGTCTCTTAATACTTGAAGGGTTCTCTGGTTTGTCTCTAGAGGAGAGGATATTGTGTTTATAAAACCAGGATAGAGGATTCTCTAAGGAGCTCTTCACACAGATGTTTGGTAATTGGTTTGATTGGAGTTTTGAGCTGAGGCACACATAAGTACCTTTTGTCAATAAGCAGGTATTTGGCTGAGAGAATATTATGTGAATGTGGGGGCGATATGGGTAGCTTTTTAAAAAACCTTCATGACTGAGAGAGTTGTTTAGTTTCATACTTTTAGAAGAGTCTACCTCTTCAGCATAATCTGAACACAGTCATGACTTAAACATCAGCGCAAGTCAGGTAAACATGTGAGGATGTTACACTGACCCAAGATCATTGTGTAGTTGAATCCCTGTAATCAGATTGTCTGGCTGAGACAGCATCTGTCTTTTCAACACCTCATTTTTTATTTTAACAGATATCAGCATGGTCTGATAGCCCAAGCTGCAGAGAGCAAAGGCAAGTGTGGAGTTTACACACATACACACACACACACACACACACACACACACACAATTACAGTAACTCCTCCAGGACACTGAAGCATACACGTTTGCTCAGAGATGTGTAGAAAAAGGTTCAACAACAACACACACACACACACACACACACACAAACACACACACCTAAATGCAGACATGAACATATGGCTGCTGACAACGGAGTGGCATTTTACTTGTCAAATTAGCAACATGAAAGAGGGAGGAAGGAGGAGGGGGGTCATAAACACAGAAACAGACTGAAGTGAAGCACGAGACAACAAGGCAGTGAGAAAAGTGAGGAACTGGAATTGAAAACAGCTTGAAGGGTTTCATTATCTCTTGAAAAATGGCAGACTCTGATACCAAGAGGGAGTGTGTATAGTGTGTGTGTGTGTGTGAGAGAGAGAGAGAGTATAATATCTACAAATATACCTTCATTATTGGCATGGTTGTCATGTACTGGATTAATATCCTAAGCAAAAGGAGAGCCTCATTAACTAATGCCATAATTACTCTCTTACACACAAGCACACAAATTCAACCTAATTACTGCAGCTACTCCGTATATGATGATGTGTGTGTGTGGTTGTTTACGTGTGTGCCTGTATGAATGCTTGTACATGAGAAGGGCTGCAGCTGTACGGTTGTATTCAGTTGAGATCTGTTGACAGACAAAGTAATGTAGTAAATATTTTGCCTTTATTCCAAAGAAAACAAAAAAAATCCCATGGTTCATTCAAATACTCAAACATAAGTCACACCAGGAACCCATTCGGATGTTTGTGTGTGTGTGTGTGTGTGTGTGTGTGTCTGAATTGCGGGGGGTTGAACACAAACAAGGTCTGCGAGTGCATGGGTTTTTATTTTTCTTTGGACAGATATGTGAAGCCATCAGGATGCTGGGAGCAGCAGACACTGGACAAACATAGTAAAAGTCTGAGTCATATCAAAACCAGATTCTTCTTCCTTAACACATCACAGGTTCAGCAATATTTGTCTTGATGGATAGACTGTATGAACAGTCTCCTCAAAATTTAAGCAGGATGACTACAGTCTTTTGTGACATTACAGGAAAAGATGTAACAGATTTTTATAGTTTACTATGATCTCATTACATTCTAATAAATCATTATCATATTACATTCTGCTTCAAAATGAGGATTTTGTCTGATTCTTCAGGTAATTGTGGCTACACCATGTTGATATTATGACATTATGCTGAGCCAGTTCAACACACTGTAACAGGGAGGCTTCACCTGGTGTGTTACTGGAGCGTTGCGTCAATGTCGCACATGCCACACGAATTAGCTTCCACAATGATCACAATGGAACTGGCTACACCAGACACAAGGGCACTTCACACTCAAAAAACAAAGTCTCAAAAAAAAATTCTCCAAAAAAAGTCTTCTTTTTGACGCAATGCTAATGCAATACACCCGGTGTAGCTTTGGTGCAACACACATAAAGACAACATTTATTGTTTTGTCATTATATTCTGTGTCACCATTATTAGGTTAATGTGTGCAACTTGGCTGGAGAAAGGGTTGAGCAGTCAAAGGTCATGATCTTCAGTGTGTTTCCCTCTGGGATGCATTACATCATTCTTAGGTAAAAAATAAAGGAAATAAGAGTAACAATGACAATACACCACCAACAACAATTGCAAGAGCATTAATAACAATAACAATCATAGTAATAATAACAATAACAATAATAATAAAATGACAAAACAAATGCATTAACATGGCATAATTATATGAAGTACAAAAGGCTTATATTATTTCTAAAACTATCATAACTTATATAGTTTGTTTTATTTCTTAAATAAATCCTTATATGAAGTAATTTATGTCAACCCTGGATATCAAGTCCTGTAGACTCATGAAAGAATGCTCTTTCAGTGAAGTGTGTCTCTTGGAAAAAAAACCTCCTACTGCAAAAATAATTAGGTAACACTTGTTGGATGTCTGTGTGTGTGTGTTTGTGGAGAATGTCTATTGATGTTGATGTGAAAGGAGGAGGAAACATGGCAAAGCAGATTCATAGTTTAACCACACTTCTCACAAGCCCAGAACCTCCTTCCACTGTGGTTGCATCAACCGTGTGCTTCAGTCAGAGAGACTTGGAGAGCCTTTCGCAGGTTCTGCTGCATTCTCCCGGCTTCTCCCTTCCCTCTGAGGAATGTCTGGAGATTTGCAAAGGCCTCTGGGATTTGTTGACAGGCAGTGATGCTCAAAGTGTGCCTGCAGCCCTGAGCCTAGGCTGGCTGTAAAGTTTGTGATTGGTCAGGGCTGTTGCTGAGAAAGAGATGATTGGTTCTTCTTTACATGGGTGGGACTACCAGGCCAGGCATTGCTGCTGAGAGAAAAGAATAGGACATTTGAGTGGCATACACTGTATGTGTTTTGTGTCATGTACAGTATGTGTATGTGATTTTGAGTGTGAGAATGTGGATTGTCTAAATGTGTGTGTATGTGTATGTACTCGTGCGCTTGACTATGTGTAAACGTGTTTGTGTGCACTTTATCACGTGACACAATGTGTGTATGTTACCTCTGAAGCTGTTTGCAGCAGAGCTGGGGCAGACAGGGGAGGGTGACCCCTGAGGGCGGAGCACTGGGGCAAAAGCGCTCTTCTGTTTGACTGAGGAGGAGGAAGAGGTGGGGAAAGAGGAGAATGGCAGCAGGGAGGAGGAGGAGCCTGACCCAGGGACTGGGCTCGAGGGCATTACTGGAACAGGAGGAAAACAAACTGCCGTTAGAGAAGATGATGAATGATCCTTTGATGGCAGAGGAGAGCAAAGTGTTTGTATAAGAAAGTAAGCCATTTCCACATCTTTCAGCCCTTCAGAACTCCAGACAGAGAGAAAGAGAGAGACAGAGCACTGGAAAAATATGTGAATACTTACCACCATAAGGGGAAGCTGATGGTGAGGCATTATTGAATCCTGGGGATCCTGGTACTCCCAGGCTGCTCATGGGTACAGCACTGTACCCGCCACCCATACCACCTGCACTGGCATAACCTGATTGCTGGGGTGTGGAGGCAGAGGGGTAGCCCCTTGGAGAGAGACTACTGGGGTTACGCATGTAACCTGTAGAGAGAGGCAGGGCCGGCAGAGATGGAGAGAGAATTACCCTACAGTAAATGTTCTAAAAAAAAAAAACTTACATCAGGGCCAGTCTCCCTTAGAGCAACTTAGGGCTAATTGCCTTGCTCAAGTGCACAACAGTGGCAACTGGGATTCAAACCCACAATTTTCCAGGCTACTTGCATGCTAGCCAGGTTCCTTAGCCACTACACCACCACCACCCTATCACTTTTGATCATATACCATATCATATCTCATATATCATATACCTATGATGAAGCAAGTGGGACAATACACTGTATAATATACTGTACAATTGGCTTTATCATTTCTTTGAGTAATGGTCACTAAACTAAATGAATAATGTCCTGACAGTGTACACTACATGTTTACATTCACATTTATGCATTTAGCAGACGCTTTTATCCTTGATCTTATTCTGCGACTTACAAAAAGAGGATTAATATTCAAGCTACAACAGAATTGAAAACCTTACTAAGAGTGCAGCTTGCTAACATGAAATTGCATGTGCACTGCATGTCTCATTCATTCTGATGTGAATATGATACTGTATTGTATGTAATGTGTGTCGTGTCGTGTCATGTCGTGTTATGTCATGTGCTCACCTTGGCTAGCGCTCTGTGGTTCGGGCACGCTGATGCCCAGCTGCGGTGGTGGGTAGGAACTGAGGCCCATAACACTGCCATGAGCGGGCGAGGAGGGCAGAGCTTGGAGCTGACTGTGAGGCCGCGGAACACTGTAGAGAGCCTCTGCTATGTCAGCAGCCCGCTTGAGCAGCATGTCCTACACACACACACACATACAGATGGGTCAGATATGTGTGCTGATAACATGCGTTATGCATAATATTAGAGTGTCTCTAGTGGTGGTTAAAGTTTAATCCAGTGATTGTCAAACTGGGGTACGAGTATCCCTGGGGGTACTTTAGGATCAATTTTAGGGGGCACGTAAATCAATCTGTGAATGGCTTCTCAGCTTTCAACAGCATAAAGATACAGTTCAGATACAGACGATACAAAGAAAAAGATCTTGCACTCATATTATTCCCAAAACAACCCAATTGCCACTATATTGTGGGCCTACTGGTAGGCAAAAATATTAATTGTTTTAGTAATCTGTGGTGTAGGGGATAGACCCCCCGGTCTAGTCAATAACACCGTCACAACATGTAAAGCTGAAGTTGATTAGCAGTACCTGGTTACTGTGAGCATTTCCATATAGTGCCTCCACAAGATCTGCTGCTCTTTTCAATAACATCTCCTACAAAGAGAAATTGAATTAATGATGTGTGTGTGTGTACAATACATGTATGTGCCTAAATATGTATTTGTGTGTAAAGTATGTTTACAAAAGCATGTGAGGATGTTAAATGGTCCATGTGAGGTCATATATGCAACATTCACCTTTGCAAGTTTGTCTGGGTCTCCTGGGTGTCGTGGAATGACTTTCTGAAGCCTCTGGAAGCCGTAGTCTATAGTGGGCTCATTCAGTGCTGTAGAAACACACATTTACATTTACATTACATTTATGCATTTAGCAGACGCTTTTATCCAAAGTGATATACATTTGTCAACTATCAGTTACTTAAGGGCTGGTCTCCCTTAGAGCAACTTAGGGGTTAAGTGCCTTGCTCGAGTGCACAACAGTGGCAGCCAGGTTTCGAACACACAGTTTCTAGGCAGACTAGCCAGGTTCCTTAACCTCCACACTACCACAACCCATATATATTCAAGGATCAACCAACAAAGGTTTCCCACATCCAACATGTGTCAGGTATGTGTGTGTCTCTCCATGAGACAGAGATAAGGGGATAGAGTAAGCTACCTGTGTAGATGAAGCGGCCTGGAGCTCCCTTGCAGAACTGCTTTGACTTGTACGACAGTGTGACCTCCACAACCCCGGGGATGTGGCGGGGAGGTGTCTGAACCCGGATGGCATGAGGAGTGATGAGCTGAGAAAGAGAGAGAGAGAAAGGAGAAATATGACACTGGAAGCAATCTTGTAAAACAACAAGCCAGTCGATTTGTCTCATTTTACGCCAGCCATTTCCGATTCATTACACAGGAATTATTTTTCAACACAACTGCTTTTATTTCATATCTGAAGAGCATCCTTGACCCTCACTTTGCTTAACTATTAGGCTATTGAATAAATGTGCTGAGCAATGTAGGTCTCAGTATAATGATGGCTTATGTTAGTGTGATGGTGTGGTGTTACATCAGGATCGATGTTGCTAATGTCAGCATTAATTTGGTGGAGCATTAGTCTGGTAATAAAACCAGACTCTCATTCTACACTTTCGTACCATACAGAGGGCCTGGACAATCTGTAGTGAGATTCGATTGCTTGCTTGAGGTGTTTATGCTTAAAAAGATTGGATCAGACTGAGAAAGCTATCTGACCGATAGCTTGCCTTGACTGATAGCATTCTAGCTCTGCATTCACAACACCTCCCTCTGTTTGCTGACAGGTTGAAATGCCTCCTGAGACAGCGAGCTAATGGGATCAAATCCAGACTAGCGCTGTAGGGAGATGATCAAGCGGAAGTGCAATCAGATGAAAGCGTAGTTTGCTGTATGTGATCTGACCATCATTCCCTACCTCACTCCACACCAGCATGCTCCCAAACACCACCTGCAGACCGTCAAAGAAGTTCTCCCCAATCACGATCACCATAGCGCCCCCTGTAGTCCAGCCTTCACTTGGGCTAATGGCCTTTATACAGGGCGTGGCTGCTGTTAGGAAAGAGAGAGGAGAGCAACTCATTAATGGAAATGAAAAGATGAATGAGATCACTAGCACTAATTAAAAAAACAACTCATAGCACTAAAAATCACTAACACTAATTAAAAAAACAACTCATAGTGTGGCTATGGATTTTGGAGGTATATCTCTGGACCACTGTGGGTGGTGCTGTGATCTGTAGACCATTGAAGGGTGGTCCCTAGATATTCCTCATGGTTCAGAACTGAAGAACCCTTTTGGATGAAAGGTGAACGCCTTCAAGCTCCAAAAAAGTCCAGTTGCATACAACTTAGCACATTAACAGACCTATACATTGATTCACACCGGATTTCTCCTTTAAGGGAAGCCTCCTGAGGGCTCTATGTCCACCCACCATACTCAATGCTGCTCTCCATTGATTCAGATGGGTCCATTCTCCGTGCACGGCGGCCATGTTTTGAGTTGTTGTGCACAAACATGTTGTCGGATATGGCCAGCACAGGCCCGTCCACGTTCACAGTACTGGAGAGCACCACCTGCAACAGATAGAATGGAGCAGATCGAGGAGGTAGATGAGTTGAGAGCACTGGGAATTGTGGGTGTGTGTGTGTGTGTGTGTATGTATGTGCATGTGTGTATGTGTATGTGTGTGTGCGTGTGTGTGTATGTATGTGCATGTGTGTATGTGTATGTGTGTGTGTGTGTGTGTGTATGTATGTGCATGTGTGTATGTGTATGTGTGTGTGTGTGTGTGTGTATGTATGTGCATGTGTGTATGTGTATGTGTGCGTGTATGTGTATGTGTGTGTGTTTGTATGTGTATGTGTGTGTGTGTGTGTGTGTGTGTATGTATGTGTATGTGTGTGTGTGTGTGTGTGTATGTATGTGTATGTATGCCTATATGTGTGTGTGTGTGTGAGTATGTATGTGTATGTGTGTATGTTTGTGTGTGTGTGTGTATGTGTATGTATGTCTATGTATGCCTGTGTGTGTGTGTGTATATGTATGGCTGCGTGTGTGTGTGTATATGTATGACTATGTGTGTGTGTGTGTGTGTGTGTGTGTGTGTGTGTGTATGTGTGTGCTTGTGTGTGTGTGTGTGTGTGTGTGTGTGTGTATGTATGTGCATGTGTGTATGTGTATGTGTGTGTGTGTGTGTGTGTATGTATGTGCATGTGTGTATGTGTATGTGTGTGTGTGTGTGTGTGTATGTATGTGCATGTGTGTATGTGTATGTGTGTGTGTGTGTGTGTGTAAGTGAGGGTGAAAGCATTCCAGCCTTCCCCTTTTCTATTCTCTCCTATTCTACAGCCCTACAAACATTCCCTCTGACAGCTCACATATGGAGAGGATCTATACCCTGACAGAGAGGAGCTGATATATCGTTTGTGTGTGTATGTGTGAGAGGGAGGAAGGGTGGAGGGAAAGTGTGTATGTGAGAGAGAGAGAGGGAGGGAGGAGGGAAAGTGTTTGTGTGTTTATCTTTACATGTACTGTAGGTGAGCGAGTGTGTGTACAGTATAACACTTGTGTGTGAAACTAGAGGTCTAACAAAAACATGGGAAAAAGTGTGTAATCCACCAATTACTTGTGTATGCACTTGTGCCCAGGTGTGTACGTGCATGTGTGTATGTGTGTTATTATGTGTTTGTAATACAAGTGTGCATGACTGTGTTTGTGTGTGTTGTTACGTGTTTGTAACGCAAGTGTGTGTGTGTGTGTGTGTGTGTGCATACACGTGGGTAAATAGATGTAAATCATCACAGCAGCATGCTCCTGTCCTTGGCCTGGAGGTGGTGAGAGCCTCCGAGGGAGAAAAGAGAGGGAGAGAGGGAACGGAAGCAGAGAGAGGAAGGAGGGAGAGGGGGATGCCAGACAGAGCCCCTGGTGGAGGGAGACAGCAGCAGGAAGTAAGGCGGGAGTGTCCCCTGTGAGAACTTCCTGGGTCACAGAACCTGACCTACCCATCTGGAGCCAATCACTCAACTCCCGGCAACACACATTCAGGCTCACACATACAAACACACACACACACACTCCACTATTCCTGACACCTTTCTAAAACACCTCAACTGACATCCTGCTCTCTACATCCTTCTGTCTCCTTTTCCTCGTTTCTCCATCCCTCACTATACCTAGAAATGTCAATATGATACATTACACACACACACACACACACAAATACATACATATCTATGGGATGTCTTACCTGAAATCTTCGCATATCCCTGGGGTTTCCTGCTGTCTTCAGACAGTTCTGGTTACATTTTAAGAAGAACTTCAAGAAAAATCTGAGATGGAGAGAGAGAGAGATGTAAAGATGGAGGAAGCGAGAGAGAGAGAGAAAAGATGAGCATGGCTTTGCAGAACACTGCACTGGCGTTTCTGTTACTTAGCTTTTATTATTCATCCACACACACAAAAGCATAAAACATCTAAAACAACCCACGACAACTGCTGGGAAAATGGCCTTTAGACATTACCGCTGTCTTTCAATAGTATTCTCCATCCCTTCCCTACCTCTGTGTGTGTGTGTGTGTGTGTGTGTCTGTCCGTCCGTCTGTCTGTGTCTTTATGTGTGTGTGAGCACGCGTGCTGGCACGTGAGTGCATGCATGCATGTGGTATGTGTGTGTATCTCTTTGTAGCACTGTACTTAGGAAGTGTAATATAGTCTATAATATATACCTATAGTTTGTGTGTGTGTGTGTGTGTGAGAGAGAGAGATTTAGTTTTATCTCTGTGTGTATTTCTCTGCTTTCCTGAACAGAGAAGCGGAGACATGAGAGAGGACCCATGGGGACCATGCTATCCCACAATGCCTTGCCCAGGCCCCTTGGGAGGTGCACAGAAGAGAGGACAGCCTGAGCTCCTGCTCACTAAGAAAGATGCTGTTTCCATGGTGTGTGTGTGTGTGTATGTCTATGTGTGTCTGAAAGTGTTTTGTGTGTGTTTGTGTGTATATATATATATATGTGTCTGTGTGTGAACATAACTCATCCTTATTCAGTGATATGTGTATATCTTCAGTGCATGTAAAACCATACTCCTGTATGTAGGTGTGTGTATACGCATTTGTGTGTGTGTGTGTGTGAGTGTGTGTGAGGGTCGTGAGCATTTTAGATCGTCTCACAGAACAGATGTGGTCACATATAAAGGCACTAAGGAGAGAGAAAAGAGGAGAATAGACTGGGGGAAGGGGATGTTTGGGGGGAAGGAGAGAGAGAGTGATAGAGGGGGAGAAGGAGAGAGGGAGTGATAGAGGGGGAGAGGAAGAGAAAGATGGGGGGGGGGGGGGGAGTCCCTGGAGTACTCAGTCCGGCAGTGGGGCCTGCTGCTATGGCAACCCAGCACTGCCGCAATCCCAAAGTCCCCAGTGCAAAAAGGGAGCGATAGAGAAAGAGAGCGAGAGGGAAACCGAGAGGAAGAGAGATGGAAGGAATGAATGCAGTCATGGGGAACACATTCCAATGGAAGGAGAGAATGAGAGGGTGAAGGAGAAGGCTGAGAAGAAGAGGCTGAACTGAAAACTTTGAAAAGATGAGTTCAGGGGGCAGAGAACGGTGAGAGGAGAATGACCCAAAGAGAGAGAGAGGGAGAATGAGAGAAGAGAGAGAGTACAGAAGCAGAGAAAGAGAAAAGTGAACAGAGAACATTGGAAAGGAAGTGGATTTGGTTAGCAGTAGAAGAATGTGTGTGTGTATTGTGTGTGAGTGACACTGTATGAATGTAATGTGTATGAGTGTGAGAACTTGACCTTCTACTGCAGATGCTCCATAGAGAGCTCTAATCTCTGGCCCACATCTGAGCTAACATAAGAAACATCAGAAACACACTCGTACAGACACATACACACACACAAACACACACACTCACTCACTTATACACACACACACACATACACTCACTAGTGTCTTATTCATGAGTTATAAAATGCATTCAAATGTTTCTTCCTATAGCTCTTAGGAGTTCTCACTGGATAATGTCTGTATGACTAGTACACTCTATACTCTCTTTCTCTCAAAACACACACACACACTTTCTCTCTCCTCAGTTCATCTCTGTGGGAGCTGGTTTAGCTTTAGGAGAATCAATATTGTTGTTGGCAACCAGAGGTTGTGATTTATCAGCATGAGAGAAGACCTCTGCACTCAGACCGTGTGTGTGTGTGTGAGAGACAGAGAGAGAGAAAGTCAGATTATTGAGTGAGAGAAAGAGAGAGAGTGTGTTGGAACATTTATCTCTTTCCATTTATCCATGACTATCCTTCTATCAGTCTTTACCTAACCTTTCCCGTTCCAGGTATCTAGTAGTTTTGTCATTATTTGCTTATTATCTGCATGTTTTTAGCATGTAATTGTCTTATACATATGTAATAGGATATGAATAGACATGTTATAACATGTACGCATGTCAATTCTGTGTTTATACTCATTCTTGGGATACCTGTTCTCTATCCTACACTAATGTAGTTTGTTTCCTCTGCATTGTCTGTAATCAGCATTAATCTTCAAACACACAAATGTCCATATAGCCCCATGAGTACACACACACACACACACACACACACACACAGGGATGGGAGAGGGTACAGAGAGAGTGATGAAAATGTGTGAGACTAAAAACATGGAGGAAAACAAGACAAACTACAGTAGGGAAAAGGTAAAATGAGGAAAAAGTGTGATGCTAACATTGGCCGGCATTAGCATGCATTAGTTGCTTCCCCCGACCCACTTAGCATGCAAATCTCTCGGCCACAGCACACACACCTTCTGCCTCATACACACTCGCTGCATTATAATTAGACCAATCTTGCATAATTAATTAGGATGCCAGGTCCCCCCACCCCATCCCACAACAGCTCCACACCCCCGACTCTCATCTGCTGCGGTCTGGGGAAAGTTTTAATATCCTGCCTGTTTGTTCATCAGGGTGATATTTACAGAATAAGGTATGTGTGTGTTTGTGTGTTTGAGTGTGTGTGTGTGTGTGTACTAGTGTGCATGTGTTTGTGTGAGAGTATGTTTGTGTCCACATGTGTTTGTGTGTGTTTTTGAGAGAGACAGTGCATGTTGTGTATGTTCTGAGTTTGTAGTCATTTTGTTGGACCCATAAGAAATACACACAAAGCTTTTTCTCAGTAGGTGTATTATGGCAGATGTACCTTCAGGATTACAATTAATTGCAAAGGATCTGGAATTCATTCATCTAAAGTGAACACAAATAGGTTTATTCACATTTAGATATAAATCTGTCTTTTTCTTTTTTTTTTAAGAACTGCTGCCGTCTTTGTCTTAGTTCAAAAAAGACTGGCAGGACACACAAATAGAAAGAAGGCCAGAACTGAAGCCTGGGGATCGATTAACACGCTTGCCCAGTGGGAAGCCTCATTGCTGGCCTCCAAGTTAAGCCCACCTGCCTTCACAGCCGTGGCCTGACAGAAGTTCCCAGCAGGCACACTGCTACTGCTTGACACTCACACACTTGAACTGACACACATACACGCACGCACACACACACACACACACACACACACACACAAATGTGTGCACGCACACAAACACACAGAGAGAAATGTTAGCTGATAACTCTCTTAACTCCTAAACACAGACACCAGACCACAACAACAAAATCCTCTTATTGACTTTTTCAATATCACTATGAAAAAACTCAGAGTTTGATTGAGTGTATATGTGTGTGTGTGTGCTTGTGTGTCAGAATAAGAGAGAACTATTATGGAAAGACAGAGAGAGAGACGATTTTGTGTTGTGACAGTTGAGTGACAGAAAGGGAGCCCATTTAAGTTAAGACCACAGGCAGAGAGAGAGAGAGAGAGAGAATGTTGATATTCTATATTCAGGGCCATCACTCATCAGGTCCCCCCTCCCTACAAAAACAAAACAGTCTTGACAAGAACGGGGGATTAGGAAACCAGATGTGTGGTATTACAACACTCACACTCGCACACACACACACACTCTCACATACACACACACAAATGCATGGTACCAAGGATATACAGAAAAAATTGTAAAGAAAAATCATTTTGTTTCCAAAATGTCTTTCAGAAAAAGAACTTTTGTCAATGGATAAAATGACACCAAAAATCAGATTATTTATTTAGAGATTAAACAGACTGTGATGTCAGTGGAACACAACAAACATTGCCCAAGTATATAGAGGAGGGTGAACGCATTTGTGTCAGCTGCCATCACTATGGGCAAACAGCCAAAGATGATGACTAGGCATAGTTTTAAGGGCAGTGTTCCTGTCACAAGTGGTTATATTTACATTACATTTACATTTCTGCTTTTAGCAGATGCTTTTACCCAAAGCGACTTACATTTGTGAACTATCAATACGTTCATAATTATATCTACTATTGTTCCCTGAGGGGGGGGGGTGGGGGTGGGGGTAAAAGCCTGATTATATTGCTAACTAACAGAAGTTGCTAACTTCTGTAACTTCATTACAGCTGAACACATTACCCCAGTCTACTAATGAATACTGGTAAACTAATTATGTCCATGACAAAATGACATGCCAATTTTTTTAATTCCAGATCTATTAAACACTATGCCTCTAAGACAGACTGAGCCTCACTGTCATAGCCTCCACCACTGTAGTGTTTTGACATGCTGTCCTTGTGATCACTGAGCATTAGGCCAGCACCTTTTACAGTAGCTGGACTGAGTGATGGTCAAGACATGGGTGAATGTTTTGTGTGTGTGTGTGTGTGTGTGAGGGGTTGATGAATCCCATGGGGGTCTCTGGCTCCATGGCATAGTAGAGGCAGACTGGGCTCAGGGGTTAACACCCTCAGTGGCCGACCTTTGACCCCGCTAATAGGGCACAGGGAGCATGGCGTAAACCCACAGTCCACTGCCACATACCACAGGGAGACCTTTCACACACACACACACACACACACATACACACAACCACACACACACACACATGGTACACACACAAAGTACACACAATGCAAGTTACGCCTGCATACACAACTTGCCTTCTATATCAACCTGCAATTTTACCACTCACACAGATATCAGTGTCTCTGCCCTCCAGCCTTTCATATTCTTCATCACCTTCATCATCCGTTAAAAGGGTGTGAAGCAAAAGGTACGTGTGTATGCTTGTTCAAGTTTGCATTTGTATGTCCATGCATGTGCGGAGGCTATGTGCATACGTTTGACACACACACGCACACACACTCACACTCACACACACACACACACACACATTTACCCCTGCCCAAAACTGTCAAAACCCAATATACTGCAGAACACAACAGTACACAAGGATTGGAGGGAGAGTGAGAGAGAGAGAGAGAGAGAGAGAGAGAGAGCGCGAGGGAGAGAGATGTCTGTTTAATTAGCCAGTAATGATGGGATCTGACAAACAACATCTGTTTCTGCACAAGACAGGGGAGATGAGAGAGAGGGAAAAGGACAGAGGGATAGAGAGAGAGAGAGTGAATGAGCCCTAAATAGAGACTGTCAGTGGAGGAACTGGTTGATTGAAGATATGAGAAGAGAGGAATGTGTGAGAAGAAAGAGGGGAGAGATGTTGAAGGAGATGGATAGATAGATGAATAGATAAAAAGATGGATAGTTAGATAAATAGGTGTAGCAAGGAACAAGTGAAACACATATATAGTCAGGAGGCAGGATGAGTAAAAGAAGAGATGGAGCGAGTGAATGTGAAAGTGTGAAGTTATAGGTATGGAATCATTCAGGGGCTCAGGGCGCTGAAATTTACTGTCCGTGTCTAACACAAAGCATGTGCCGGGCCAAGCAAGGGAGAAAAGGAGAGGAGAAGAGAGGGAGAGAGGAATGGAGAAAACAAAAGGAAATAGAGGGAGAGAAGACGGATGGAAGCTGGGGGCTGGCAGCACAGCAGGCCTGCTGGGAGGCTGTCAACATGCACATCAACCTTGCCCTAACACACACACACACACACACACACACACACTCCAACCCTTCTCTAACCTCCCTCAACACACATATACCAACCCTACTGTAGTGAAACAGACAAATGCGCAGCGGAGAGACACTTCAACTTTCGTGAGGGGTGGCCCACCCATACAACAAATTCCCCAGATCTACTATAAGTCACAGAGGTCCAGGCAGCTTAAGCTTCGTCTGAAGTGGAACACATTCTTGCAGAGCTGGAATATGATGCATGATGATTACAAATACAAGTAGAAACACACAGATGCCAGGCAAGTGCAGAATGACCTACACACATTTAATGCTATACACAGACACATGCACACACACATATACACAGTAATGAGAATAGACTGAAAGAAAGAGAGGGAAGTGGAGGAAGGAGAGATTTCCTTCAGATTCCTTGCTAACAGACAAACAAACAAGCAGGAGTGTGGTACCCGCCAGAGGGCATCATTAAATCATTAGTGAAACTTAACACCCCCAGTAACCCCCCAGTAACACACACACACACACACACACCAATCCTGCCTCTATGCATGTTAACATCCAACCTTTTCTTTCATACTCCAGCTCTCTTGTTCTCATTCATACACGTATAACACATCCTCATATAACACTGCTTTCACCATACACTTGTATACACTCACACACTACACATACACAGAGAAACACTCTCTCTCACACACACACACACACACACAGCCAACATGTGTGCAGACACTCACAGTCAGACCAGATCTTACTTGTAATCTAATACCTTGGTCGTTCAACTGACCAACCCCTGCCACACACACATACACACACACATTAGCTCATTAGCACTTCATTTCCATTTCCTGAGAAAACATCCTTTGTGTGTGTGTGTGTGGAGTTGGTTAGAAAGACAAACAAAAAAAAAGGAATGAATCACTGAGCAAGAAATGAGCCCTGTTGCCATTTTTGTTGATAAAAATGTAGCAATAGCCTGTAGCAATAGCCAAGATGTCTCAGACTTGCAAAATCTCAGACACAGTTAAGACACTACAGACCACATACACCCTTCCAGTAATATCCATCAGTTGGATTAATAAGCTGTGGGTTAGCAGTGTTACTAGTGCACATCAACTTGATCTCTAAACTCTTGAACATTTATGAGATCAGCGTAGTATTTAAAAGCATTCTAAAGCATACAAGCACAAAGAAAGCAGGCCCACACATTCAGATCATATACTTTAGGGAACAAGAAAGAATGTAGCCCTTGCCTTTATTTGCTGTTTGCCTGATGCTGCCAATAGTTTCATGTACTTTTCCACAGACAGACCTCATTTTACTATTTCTTGGGCTCGCTTGCAGTGTATGAGTGGGTGTTATCTGTTTGTGTGTGTGTGTGTGTATGAATGTGTATATGTATGTGTGTGCATGTGTATGTGTATATATGTATGTGTATATGTGTGTGTGTATGTATGTGTGTGTGTGTTTTTGTGTGTCTGAAGAGTGTACACGACAAGCTGAAGTCCACCACTAACATCAACACACACAATGTAACTGTCACCGGGCCTTTGCAAAGTTATGTTATTCTATACCCCAAGCTGCACCTGATTGTTTGTGGGTGTTTCACAGAACATCCATACCTAAGGTAGCCTTTCTCTAGGGACACATTCAAATTGTTCTGGCTCACTCTTGTCAAGGCAGTTCTCAGAGAAGACAACTCATTTATGGCTACCTTATAAAAATGTTACCTTAGCATGTTGTGGCATGTATTGTATCACATGTTGTACTTCATAATAGAAAAAGAATTTAAAAATTGTGTAAAAGAATTAGCTGTTGTCTGCTTTCAAGCCTGTGTGAATGGAACTGTATATAACAACTCTAATCAGCTTCTGCACTGACTGAATCCAGAAGGCAGCTGTGTCATAAGAGTGGATGACGTGCGTTTGCTCCAAAGGCCTCTGGAAAGCCGTATTGACAGGATTGGAATGAGATTGGAATATCCCCCATTGATTATTCTGTTTGACTGGAGAGCGGCTTGTTAAAAAGAGCAGCCCCTCAGAAAGTGCAATCAATTAGAGAGATATTGCAGGCCATCGATCCCTCCATCACTGAGTCCCTTCCCCTCTCTTCCCCTTCTTTTCTGTCTTTTCCATGGAAACACAGTCACTCTGCCCTCCTTCATCTATTGATCTGAGCGCTGTCTTGAGTGCACACCCCTCCCCCCCCTCCACACGCACACACACACACACACACACACACACACACACACACATATGCTGGATATATATGTCATCTGTGCATATGCATAGCAGTGTATGAATCCAGCAAGTATGTTTAAGTCATACATGTGTGTGTGTTAATTTGCAAATGTATATGTTTGTGTGTTTATAAAAAAAAAGTCCAGTATACTTCCAGTATACTTTTATTTTGAAGAAGAAGAAAAAAGTTTTCCAGCAATTTGGTGCTAAATTTGGGCAGTAGATGACAGATTTGCCTTCTGTCGAGAGGTCTGAGTTTGGCCCCTGTCAGTAGCCTGTAGAGGGGTGTGAGGGGAAGCAGAGGGCTTTGGAGAGTGTGGGGATAGAGTCTGGCTCCTGGGGCAGATGCTTGCTCTGCTGGACGCCTTCTCCCAGGCCAGATCACACACAGAGACGACCCGTGGAGCCCAGATCAATGAGGAGCCCAATCAATCAATTAATCAATCACTGCATCCATTAATCATTTGCATACATCACTTCTGCACTAATCAGGCTGTATTGAGTGTGCAGGTGGCAGTGACAGGGTGTTTGTGTGTGGGTGTGTGTGTGTATGAGAGAGAGAGAGAAAGCATGTGTGTGTGTGTGTATTTGTAATGGGTGAAATTTTGGGTGTTTCTGATGGAGGGTGAATGAATATGTGTGTGTGTTTGTGTGTGTGAATTTGTGTGTGTGTGTGTGTGTGAGCACAAAGGCACACAAGCGCACGTGGGGAGGGATAAGTCTTTTCTGTTCTCACTATCAGGATAAAAAAAGGGGCAGATGGAAGGGGGTGAAAGCAGCAGAGCCCAAACAATATGGAGGGGATTAGAGTGGTGTGTGTGTGTGTGTGTGTGTGTGTGTGTGTGTGTTGGGTGGGGGCGCTTGAGGGATTCCAACTCCCCTGTGCTTTGGGTAGGTGTCTTAATGATGCTGTCTAATTATAACAATATGAGATGGGCTAAAGCGGGGGTGGGGATGGCAAGGGTTGGAAGGAGGGAGAGAAAGAGAGAGAGAAGAGAATAATGAGGTAGAATCTGGGTTGTCGAATCATCATTTTTCACATCCAGACACTGTGGATCTGAAAATCCATTTAGAGTTTCCTGCAATCCTCTGTGCCTCGCCAACCCCATGCATCCTCCACCTCTCCCGCTATGGCGGTGGTCCACTCCTACCTCCACCTTCAGCCCAGACCCCATCTTGCACCACCCAGCCTCCCTCACTCCTCTGATCTCACTCTCTGATCTCTGCCATTGGTGGCCGGCAGACTTTTAGCCCCACGTTTCCAGCAGCACACTTTACACGACTACCCCATTATACGATCATCAAAGTCAGAGCAGATCTTTGCTTTTCAGGAACCAAACACGAGTTGGCTTGTGGTAAATGAATAGAGTGCTATTTTACAAGTGGACTTTTTTCAACTGATAAACACTGCAATGCCATTTAGATTCAAATGTACAGAATCTTAAGGTGGTTTCAAAATAAGTTTATCTGTTAAGTCTGGAAAACCTCTTCTTGTGTTGCTGATGCAACATCCTACAATATTCAGTGCTTAGCCATGGATACCAACTAAATGGTGGCGGCTTTATGAATGACCCAATGATTCCAAGAAAAGCTACCTATCATCGACTACCACATATCCTAGTCCCTGTCCTCAGAACAGTTTTGTTCAAAGAAACTTCCTTACAATGTCTGTTTCTCTTTCAACCATTTTCCATATACGTGTTTGTGTGTGTGTGTGTGTGTGTGTGTGTGTGCGCCCTGCTTTTTGGGACAAGGTGAGGAGAGGGAAGAAGATGGAGAGAGCCGGGGGGAGGGGTCAGACGCAGAGTCGCTCAGTCAACGAGAAAAACAGCTGCTGTGCTCAGGAATTCTGGGAAAATCCAAAAGACAACAGAGCTCTTTCCCTTTCTCTCTTCTTGTCTCCGCGTAATATGAAAAATATCCTCAGTGTGTTTCCTCAGAGACCATCAAGAGGAAAAAAGAGAGGGAGTGAGAGCGAGAGAGAGAGAGGAAGAGAGAGAAGAGATGAAGGTAATGAGAGAGAGATGAGCTGAGATGAGATGACAACAGAGAGAAAAGTTTGAAAAGAAGAGGGGAGTACGCAAAAGGAGGACTGAGAGAAGGGGAGCAACCCCGGCCTTTGGAGCAAAGTAACATATGGAGTGTGTGTGTGTGTGTGTGTGTTGGGAGGGGGCAATGGTGCAAGACGGCAGATAGAAGGGATGATCTACAATGACACACACACACACACAGAACCTCTATACTCCCCTCTTCCTGCTTCCTGCTATTCCTGCCATTCATTCTACTTTTATGAGAAAACTGTTAAGTTAGCATGGACACCTTTACTCACACTGAAATCTGTGTGTCAGTGTGAGTGTGTGTGTGAATATTTGGCTCCTGTACAATGTGGTATTGAATGATTTGTTAATGAGGTAGACTGTGACAGTGTAAGTTCCTACCATGAGATGTTTCTGAGTGTAGACAAGAGGAAGTCAGACCTCTTCCTTACCTGTCTATGATGACCGGATCAGAGGGCGTTTCATTGCGGTTCCCACAACTCTTTTTCTCACAGCACCGACTGAGGAGAGACCACAAACACACACGTTGTTACAGAATAGCACACACACACGCACACACAGACTTTTTACCACAGTTAGAAACAGCTAAAAGGAGAATGGGAGGTGAAGCAGGGAACAAAGGGCAACATGGAAGATAGGAGAAACTTCAGCAGAAAGGAGGGAGAGAGATGGAGAGAACAAGAGAGGAAAAGGGATGGAGGAAGAGATGGAGCAAAAAGCAGGGTGCACTCAAAACCAAAAAGCCAGCCCAGCAATCTGTCACATTGATTTTGAAATCAAACTCTTACCCCACCCTTAGGACTGACTCAAACACACACACACACACACACACATACACCTCTTGTCTGTGGGGTTAACCCTGCCCCTTCCCCCTCCTCCTCCCGCCCCGGTGCCTGCATAACAAAAGTGCCCCCCACCCCAAGCCATCTGCCACCCCCTCACTCTGCTCCCGCCCCCCAAAGCCTGAGCCCACTCCCCAGCTGTGACGCTTGCCCTCTGCCCCCCACCCCCACCCTGGTGCCCCTACCTCACACACACACACACACACACACACACACGGACAGAGACATACACACGCCCCGAATCCTTATTAGCCAGCTGTGAGTCCTGCTTGAGCATCTGCTGGTCAAACAAAAGCAACTGAAGCCTTCAGACTCTCCTCCAGTCCCTGTATATCTCACTCATCCTCTTTCTGTCTCTCTCAACCTCTCTTTTTTCCATCTTTCTGTCTATCTATCACTCTTTAACTTGTTTCTGTGTTTAGTTTATGTTAAAGTGTGTGTGTGTGTGTGTGTGTGTGTAACTCACCTGCACATGACCTCGTGAGTGAGCAGCACTCTGCACATCTCAGGATTTTTATTCTGTCCTTCATAGCTGATGGGCTGAGAGGGAGACACAGGAGAGAGAGAGAGAGAGAGAAAGAGGTTTAGTCTCTTCAGCATCTAATACTGCAGGATATTTGTGTGAGTATGAGATTCTGTGTTGAACCTGTTTGTCTAACCTGTTTGGTGACGGAGTCAATGAGACGGGCATACAGGTCCTGTTCTGTCCGCACACCTGCAAAAGCACAGATATATACCATATTACATATGCTATGCTATGCTATATTACATATGGTAAATATTACATTGTGTGTGTGCGTGTGTGTGTGAGAGAGAGAGGAGGCGAGAACTCACCATTGCTGTATAGGAGCTGTAGTTTGTAGTGTATGCCATTGTTGGTCTTCTCCCCTGTCTGCTCCTTGCACAAAAACACACAATAAAAAAGAACCCACTAATAATCTGTGTTTCTGTGTGTGTGTGTGTGTGTGTGTGTGTGTGTGTGTGTGTGTGTGTCTGTGTCTGTGTCTGTGTCTCTGTGTGTGTGTGTGTGTGTGTGTGTGTGTGTGTGTGTGTGTGTGTGTTGGATTGGGGGAGGGGGGTGTTCTATACATACATACTTTAGACAACAGAACAATACAGGTACAGAAGACAAATATGTACATAAAACACCAGTCACCCAAGCACTGGATATAGCCCACACAGAAATCACTAACCACACCAAAAGTCTAGAACAGTCACACAAATGAGGTGCTCTATAGGTTCTATAATTAGGAGGGGGACACATCAAGAAGACAAACAATATCAGATTGCTACAGTCTCTCTCTCTCTCTCTCTCTCTCTCACACACACACACACATATATACACACAGTTAAAAGCAACAATCCCCAACCCTCACAAAAATGTTGCATTCTCAGCCCAAGTATGACCACATGGCAAAACCATCAATCAACACAATATTTAAGTCAGGCCATTCCCACAAACACACACACTCTCTCACACACACACACACACGCACAGATGCATTGAGAATATACAGATACTATCACAAGTAAGCATAAACCTACAAAACCGTTTCTTCTTTCTCTTTTTTCTTTCTCTCTCACACACACACACACACACACACACACACGTGAGGAAGGAGAGAGCAGGGAATCATGCCTTAAATAAGCTCTTGTGTGGTGCTGCCTAGAAGACTGTCTTAACAATTGCTCTTATGTTCTTTCATATGCAGCATGCTACAGATTCATAGACACTTATCAGACATACTGCGCACACACACACACACACACACCTTGTCATGCTCGACAAAGTCAACAAAGACTGTCCTCTCCACCTCCACTGGTTGCCCATGGCGATCGTATAATGCCAGTACAAAATGGAAGAAGTTGGACTTTCTCAGATTGGAGGGAGGCTGCTTCTCAAAGTGAGCTCGTGACAGAGCAACCCCACTGCAAAACACACACACAAACGTACATAGAAGAGAGATCCATGATGTACAAAGATAGCACAAAACTTGCTGCAGTTAATTTTGAACAACTTATTCCTCTGATTGTAATTATGGATGCCAACCATAGCCAAGACTAATCAGTGTAGATTTTATAGAGATGTTTTGTAGATGTTGACGAGATAAAGACCTCTCCAGAAAGTAAATATTTCTGTACACAAAGAAGTGCTGTGGCTGCACATGTGGGCATAGCTTGACCTGGTTTGGGGTTATAGGTCAGAGGTCAGTGTTTAGGGTTAGGGATGGGCAATCACTGGATGTCTTGTATTTGAGCTGAGCTGAGGTTTGAAAGTAGAGTTGATTAACTGAGAGAGAACCTCAGTTCAATGCTAATAGTTTTTCTCTTATGGGTTAAATCTTACAGTCATAACTGAACATTTTTGCTATTTGCTTTGGTGTCCTATATGATGTGTGATGCTTTTGATATTTTCAGTTTCAAACAAGAAAGACAGCAAAACTGTCCGAATAAATCTTACGTAAACAAATTAGAATACGTTGACATTAAACCACCCTTTAATGCTGTGAATTAAAATGTTTTCCCTTACAAAAGTGGTCAACGAAATATGTATAATTTAAAACGAAAAAGAAAAACCCTATCCGCATTGTGCTTCCATGGGCACACTGAAACGATGTAAAACTTTGTATGTTCACGGTCGGGGGGCTGAGCGTCATACGTCTGTGTTTGCATGAATCAGCTGTAGCCTTTCATGCTTATTAAAATAATTTAAATGCCAGCAGCGACCCGGCGTGCAAGAGGTCAGTAAAGATAATTTTTGAAGGCCTAAATCGACTCGCCGTTCGATGATTTGAAGCAACGTTTGCACATCCACTGGCTATCATAATGTCCTGTTATAACAAATGTATAGGCCTATACATGTTTTTCAAATTACTTGTTTGCTTTTTTAAAATACTGGTTGGTGGTCAGCATCCCACAACTGTATAATCTATTTTATTTAAGTAGTTTTAAACGGACGACGAAACATGTTGAAAACTTTTTTCACACCAGATAAGAAAACATGCTTCTGTCAAAAGAAAAGTGTCATATCATTTATACAACTTATCAAGGTTGATATATTACATTATGATACAGATAAGGGCACAGAAAAAAAGGTTTGGGTTTATATTTCATTCGTTTCATAAACATACAATGTTACAATGAGTCTTTTCGAAAAATAGAATTCATTAACGAATTCTATTTACCATCTTTTTAATCGAACTTGTTCTCAGTTTATTTGCTCTCAATTTATTATCTTGTCGCATAACCCCATCTTATTACCTGCTGAGGCCCATTTATAAACCACAACCTATATTTCTTAATCATAGCCAAGTTACTCGGTTTCGATATGTATATGATAACCACTAATTATAATGTTGTTATATCGATCAATTTATTGAAATTGTTACATTACGTTTAGACGACTGAAACGTTTTGTCATGTAAACTGTGTGCGCATGGCTTTTGTACAAGTCTAATAAAATCAAATCTAATGTAAAGGACGGCGATAGCCCACAATCCCTTATGTTTAGTGTGGTTCATCAATATCTAACTTTAACCGAGAAGAGACGCGCCCCAGCTCAAGTGGGGTCTTTCAGACATCGTGCCGATTGCCTTTTATTGTTATGCTTTTGTTTCGTTTTGTTAGGACCTTTTCATGCGGCTCGTGACACGGCCGCCTCCTAATTCAATCCAGGAGTAGTGATGCTCGAAACCTTAAAAACTAAGTGGGCACCCCATGCCATGCTCTGACCTGTTGCATTCTGTGTTCTCGAAATGTGAAGAGAGCACTGTGGAAGTTTCAACACAGCTTTGTCACATACTTTATGTGCCTTAACTATTTTTGTCGTTTACTGTTTTTAAACTTATGCGTAATGAAGAAACAAGGTACAACACCTCAACCCCACTCACAGAAACTGAACCAAGTTATGCGTAAAAACAATGTGCAATGTGCGTTAAAACAATATACCAAATGTACATTGAATTCTAGGCTTGTGGCTTTCAGTGAAGTTGACATTTAATACGAGATGGACTTACCTTTGAGCTGCAACATTTGCGTCCACCACCCCGACATTCCTAACCCACGAGCGCACGGGATCCATCTCCTCTCCAAGAGCTCGGTCCTTCAAACCGCTGACGTCCCTCCCCAGATGTTCGTGCAGCCCGAACATTTAAAACTCAGCCGGAAAACTCCTGAATAATCTTGCAGACAAGGAGATATACAATCCGAAAAGAAGGGGCTGACACAGGTGACGTTTGTTGATTTGTCGTTAACTGGACACAGCAGGGAGGTTTTCAGGTGTCCGACTCCCCTGTAGTTGTTTTTCCTCTCTGGCTCTTCCTTCTCGGTTTCAGACGTTCCCCCAGAACGACAGAAGTGGTAATAAATGTATGCTCCCTCCAGATGCGATCATTGTTCGGCTGAAATCTTGTAATAAAGCCCTTGTTGCATCCAGCGTTCACGAGTATCACCTGTGCTACAGAAACATATAGTTACACACGCACACACACACAACTGTCAACTTTGGCTTCCAAACCTCTTCTCTCACACACAACCCTGACACTTTCGCACACAAGGCTATTTCATTCCCAAAACACATGAACGCGGCTGGAACTCAGAGGTGTTCAGCACGGCTGAAGACGTATTCCGAGACAAACACAAACAGAGGACCCTGTCCCGTTGGCCGCGCGCCTGCAGTACAAATTGGCAGTGATGCTTTCAGCACGAGCATGAATGAGGTACCCTGCGAGGGCACGCTGGAGGAGGAGTCATGATGACCATATTTGGTGAATGGTGAATCTGATTGGTCTCATAAAGTTCATATTGGTGTGCATTAGTGTACATCTGGACCAAGTCTCGGTGGTTGTACTGATACTACAATAAAATCTCCTTCGGGATTAGCTCACCTTCCGTTGTGATGGACCTTGCAGTGATATATTTGCGTTGTCCCTGTCCGCAACTCTGCGTTGGTATTCTGTCCTAATGACAGTTGTACATACCACAGGAGAGACAGCTCTGTGAAGAGTATTCTGTCTATTTACAAAACGAGTCTCATTGTCATGCTTGTTTTCTATTTATCTGTTGTTCAGTGGTATGGTTTCATTCAGGCACATTTGCTTTAAATGATTTAAGACGCCAACACTGACGAGTCAAATAGGTCGTCAATTTTACTTGGGCTATCTAATAGCAGCCAATTTTTAGACTAGGTTAGTGTCCTATACCGTTGAACTTTTTATTGCTCTTTGTTGCTCCTATAGAATGTATGTACAACATGAGGATTTTCTTTAGTTCATTTTGTCCTATGTAGTACGCGTTTTAGTTGGGCTATACACAGCATTTTGTGCAAATATGCGTTAGGCGGAGCCTGTATCTTAATAATTTCTGTAATAAAATTGTCATTGTTTTCCTTTACTTTTGTGGATTCCCCGAACCTTGCTACAGTTTGTGTTTATTTATTTCAATGAACAAAATTGAGGACATGGGAAAATGCATTGGAAACTTTTTTTTAATTATTTTTTAATGGAGGTAGACACAACAGTTTAAACATTTTTGAAATGGAACTATAATGTGCAGGTGAACATCTGACTTTCTTTTCGTTTGAGCACTGGCCTAATTGTTTCTTGAAAGGAAGATTCCTAACGAAAAACAACTTTGCTATTAGTTTGCTATTAGGTAGTTTTGAGAAGAAGTTTGCAGTGGTAACAGGGTGGACCCAAATGCAGACCAAAATTATCCAGTTATTGCTGATTAACTCATCCAAGTCGTAAAAGGGATCTATTTCAAGGGCTATTTCAGACACGAGCGTTAAGCCCTCCTGAACACACATTGTCTGACTAAAGCCGTGTGAATCCCCGCTGCTGAAACCTAATGTTTAATGGACAAAGATGCTAACTTCCCCATCTGAAAATCACCGCGAGTCTTAGACCATGGACAGCTGTGCGCGCGAGCCGAGCAGACGGACTGAACAAAGACCCCGAATTATTTTTCCCAACTTTTTTGCATTTCCGTTTTTTCTCTCCTCCAGCGGGTGAAAAGGAGAGTTTTTTTCTCTCCATCTTTTCTTGCCCCTGCTGGGGTCATTGTCTGTGCTAGGAGCTCAAACGCCCAAACAATGGGCGTTACCCCCTCCCTACGCACACACACCGCCACCCGGCCGCACCGACCATCTGCCATCGCGCGACCGAGTCAGCTGTTCTTCCAATTACTGCTTGAGAGTCGCGGAATCCCCTGGCCGGAGTCCCCTCACCCTACACATACATTCCCGTTCCCTTTTCTCCCTGACTGTGTCTTTCGAGTTCCATGTCAAATTTTACATATTAGACTCTCTCTCAACAACGCTGTACCATTACCTAATTTGAAATGTAACTACCAAGAGTTGACCATGATGACAAAGAACACGCACAGATAAAGATACTGTTTCAGAGAAAAATCCTGAAGCAGTTCTTGACTCCCTCAGACCTATGATTTTCCCTCAAATGATGCTAATGAACTTTTATCCCAAATTCAGGAGTGAGAAGAAGGGGTGGACAGGTTGGAATAAGAGTAATGTACGTCATGAATTAGTTACCTTTCACCGTTTTTTACTATTCACTTTCAAAGTCACAATTTCCCCTTTCTTATACAGCAGTAGCACAATACACACAACCACCCACCATAGCTCGCTTGTGACACTTGTGTCACACAGCTATAGAGCAGGGTGAAATGGGCATGTGTGTACAGAGGAGTGAAGTGGGCCACATTGAGAAGAGATTGAATGGGGTGTGTTTGGAGACCCTTGTGATAAGGGCTAAGCTGTGGGGCACACAGCACTGTGAAAAGAGCATCTTTCTCCCAACACCAGAGATGCTGAGGGTCGTGCCACCAGCTGCACTCCTTAAGTTAAATGGCTTCTTATTGGTGTTATCAGGACCAATTCTTCTTTCTACGGAGACCACTGAACAAGAATTGTTCTTCACTTTGTAATTATTATTCCATCTTTCAAAGACACTAAATAAACAGGTAGAGCTTATAAGTTAGTGAAACCTCATCAGAACTCAGAGTGAAGGCAGAGAAAACCAACTAAACCACTGAAATCAATCCGTGTTTGGGTGAGGGGGAGGGAGCACAATCGTGTGTGTGTGCGTGCGTACGTGTGTGTGGACTGACGTCTGACTCAGCTCCACCAGAACCCGACGATGCTATTGTGCACTAGGCATCAAACTTATTAGCAAGGTCATGAGCCAGCTGTCCGAGCTGCTGCCTCTCTTTGATGACGCACACATACACAGAGAGCCAGCGAAAGACAAAAAGAGGCAGAGAAGAGCGAGAGAATGAGAGTGAGAGAGAACGTCAAATTATGGAAAGATAAAATTTGAACTCAAAGCATGAATCACAGAGTATCACTCGAGCAGGTCCCAAGGCAGTGTCTGTTCAACCATCCAGACCTCTGACCACACACACGTACACACACATTAATGGGTATGATTTGTTAGTGGGAGGAGAATCTCTTGAATTATTCCTCAGGGTCCCCTAAATGTCTGCTCATGTTTGCACTCAAAAAAGGTGTTCAAACAGTAGACCTACTGGTTGGGCAACTAACAAAAAACAACAGTCATAACCAATCCCAGCCAGGAAACACATGATGCAAGAAATGGATTAGTGGGTATCTGCTGTTGAGTATGGAGTATCAGCAACCTTTTGTAAGATGTTGCACAGCGATTTATTTATTTATTTGTTTGATTGATTGTTTGTTTGTTTGTTATATGTAAATTGTTGCAGTATTTTAGATTAATTTGCGGAATGTGATTCATGATGTAAATGGTAACTTCATGTCAACTCACAACGGGTATGGGTATAGTAGCCTATGGACCTACAGTTTCTGAAGGTTTCTGCATTCCTGTATGAGTCTGACCCAGAACATCTTCTAGAAATTGTTTGAACTGGAGGCAAATTGTTAGTAGTTAGTTAATAGTTAATCATTTGTTGTCGGGACTCCGTAACATTATATTTTAAACTCCAGTCTATGCATTTGAATACAGGAAAGTGATGCCACGCGCCTTGAGCATTTCCCCAAAACCTCAGTATCTCTGTGGGTCGCGTCTGCTGTCTGACACCAAGTGACTTCATTCTAATCCATTCCACCCACTCGCGCGCGCGCATTCACTAAATACAAGCCCGCCGGCGGTGGAACCGAATTAGGGGGTCTCCCGTTCGAATCCGTCTCGTACAAATGGACGGCCTTTCATTTGCGTTCCACCTGGTGCGCACAGTGACAGTAGGAGGAGGTGCCGCGGCGCGTCGACTGCTCCGCGGAACAATGGAGTATGCTGGGCCGCACGCCCTTACTCATCCATCTCCTGCTCCCATGGGAGCCTTGCAGCGGCGTGGGGACTCACACCCCTCCACTCGCCTCCATCCCCAGAACAGGAGGACGGGCTCGCTGCGCGCTGTGTATTGATTGCACATTTATTTGTTTACTTAATAATAAGTTAAGTGCGCACCGGGGGCGCGTGAGTTCAAAGGGCAGCGGTGTGCGAGGTTGCACAAAGCAGCAACTGCTCAAGGAATCTTAGATTATAAAACATCAAGGTGTGATTGAAATTCTTTAAGGATGTTTAATAGTCTTTTTGTGTTGTTTTGTTTCGTGCAGATCTCTTTGAACACGAGACCCGAAACCAGGTCCCCAAACATTTCAATTTGAGCGACCTGTGAACAAAAAAGTCTGTCAGAGTAACTCCAACACTGTCGCCTTAAGTTATTTACCTTAAGTGTGTGACAGATATTTAGATGTAGCCTGATTTGCATTCAGGCTACAATAATTAATCCCCTTTAAACTAGGCACAGCACCCGTGCGTCTCACAGCTCCCGTCTTATGTCTCTTGCTCCCACGCAGCGAACTTGACTAGTGCGCCACCCACGGGTCATAAGATAGCGGGTTATGTTAACAGCTGAATTTTTATGAGGCCAAAAGCTGGTAGATATGATTTGAACTGCTTTGCTTTTAGACTTAGTTGTGCTGTGATAAACCTCATTTTAGCTACATTTACGACACTTCAATTCACTTTACTTCACAATGGCTATTAAAATATTTATTTATACTCTGTATTAACACACACACAGATTATAATTCAAATAAAAATAAATTATTCAATTGAAGAAATCATACAAATGCATAAAAACACAACACATGCAGGCCATGTGTTTCACAGGAGTACAGTTAAGGGTTTAAAAGGAGTAAAAGGCACTGGGCTGAATTAGTCTACAATCAGTGGTGTGGGTAGTGGTAGCTGAACTTTGAGCAGAAAAGAGATGATTCAGGATCTGTGTTCATTAGGCCCCACAACAGGCAGATAAGTGCTGTCTTAGGCTGTGTTCAGCATTTTGGGCATATGTAAAAGAAATTAAAAAAAGACACACTTAAAGGAGAAATCAGATGTGAATCAATCCACAGCCCTGATGTTCGTGGTCACCGAATGCTGTCTGAAAAAGAACCAGAAAATTTGATACAACCTAGACTGAATAACGAACCAGCAGCTAATGTTAACTGAATGGGGCACAGGAAAATAAAACTGAATAAAACTGAATAAAACCATAATGAGTTTCCGTGCCCCATTCTGTTAGCGTTAGCCGACAATTTTCTATTTGGTTTACATTGTATCATATTTTCTCATTGTTTTTCCAACCAACAACACTCGTGACCAAGAACAACATGGCTATGGATTGATTCACAATGTATATCTTCTTTAAAGTGTTTGGGGTTTTACATCAGTCAGTCAGTCAGTCAGTCAGATGGCTGCCGTCTCCACTGCCCCTGTGGCATGACGCACTGCTGGAGGGTGGCGAGGGAGCGTCCTGGACCAGCTCCTTGAGGCGACGCCGCAGCTCTCGGCTGCTGCTGCGGTAGAAGAACACCTCCTTCTCCAGCTGCTGGATCCTGCAGACGCTCTGCTCCTGCTCCGTGGCCATCAGCTCCTCCAGCTCACACACACGCCTCTGCCGAGACAAAACGCCCTCCCGCAGACACACCACCTGAGGGACAGACACAAAGATGCAAATCAGTCCTGCCACACACATACAACCTCAGATCTGACCACTCTAAAAGCTTATGACAGGGATCTAAATTTTGGATTAAGCTGATTGGCTGCTGGCCTAGAGGCATGGTACAGGAGCGAGGTAACTCACCTTGCTGAAATACATGTAAAAGAGAGCTTTGGCCTCCTGCAGAGAGAGGTCCTCCAGAACTCTCAGACTGTCTGTTGTCGCAGAGCTTACACTGAGCTGACTCCCTGGGGCCCCCTGCTGTTCGGGGTGCTGACGTAGTCTAATCACAGCATCCACAGCTTCTATGGTCTCATCAAGCTGATGCAAAACACTGTCATCCTGAAACACACACGCACACACACACACACACACACACACACACACTACATCATTGTGACATAGATCATTTTCTCTACACTTTGTGACAATTCACCTACATGCTCATGCTTGTACACAGGTGTTATTAGGATCTACCTCCATCACCTATGTGCTCTCCTCACTCACCTGTTCTGAGTGTGTGCTCCCATCAGACAACCGGCCGGTCAGATCGTCCTTTCTATTCTGCAAAAGTTCTTTCTCCAACAGGAGCTCGCTGACCAGAACAGAACGGCCCTCACGTGCGCTGGCTTCCTCAACACACCCGGGGGTGCCATGGCCGTCAGTGATGGCTGTGTTCACGTCTGGAGCGTGTTTGCGGGTCCACGTGCGGTTCAGCAGAGGTCTGTTTTTTAGAATAAGACAAATACAGATAATGTATCCAATAAAAAGCAGGAGAACACTATTACACTATTGCACTTCTACTTAAAATAGTGCAGTTTTTATGTTAGCAATATGCACTTTGTTAGTTTCTTTCATTGTGTTGCAGCTTGAATGTTATCCTCTTTTGTAAGTCGCTTTGGATAAGAGTGTCTGCTAAATGCATGAAAGTAAAAAAAATATAGAACAGTGCTGGTACATGATGCTGAGACATTACAAAACTGCTGAGGATGATGGTTCACAAGAGAGCACACTTGCATTTATACATAAATACATTTGTGTATTTATAGTGCCCTAGACTACCACAACAAATTGTGTCCAGGTAAATAAAAATGCCATTGATTTCACTGATTCAGGTCACACAGGTGAGATGAAAGGCAGAGAGTGCTAGTTGGGGCGTGAACAGTACTAGGAGGCCCCTGGGCCATGAATCATGAGAGCAGATGAGTACCTCTTCTTATCTCTCTTCTCCAGGTGGTCTTTGCCCTCGGCTTCCGTGCCTCTCCTGGCACTGGGCAAACGCAGCACCTGCTCCTGCTCCTCCAGCTGAGCCAGCAGCAACTGGTTACTGGTCTTAATAGTGGCTGATAATCGCTCCAAGCTGAGGCTACAGGGACTACTGTACACCTGTATACACACACACACAAACACATTAACACACATAACAACACATAATACAAATGCACACTCTAGCTTTCACACACACACACACACACACACACACAGAAATGGTCCTTCTGAGAGGATCACATTCTGTTCTACCCGTATGCAAATACCACTAACCATTACTGCACAAGCACCTTGTGCTCCACAGTCAAAAGGTACCTTTCTGTTGCCCGCAGTCCCACAACGGGGAGGCTGTCTGTTCTGATGCCCTGGCCGCTGGTCTGTCAGAAGGCTCCTCTGGCCACTGCTATCTGAGGGTCTTCGGTCACGCTTCAGCCAATCAGCAAGCAGCTTCTGCTCCACAAGGAGCTCATTCTACATAAACAATGAGCCAGAGTGGGTCAGCATCACACAGCAGCTTGTTTGTATTGGTGTAGCACTCTCTTTCGGTTTCTCTTACCTGAAGACGGCAGTGCAGTTTCAGCTCCTGTAATGACTGCACATTTGCCTGTGTGTCCTGTGGTGGAGCAGCATCTGTCTCATCACAAACCGCTGTGTCTGCTGATAGCTGATGAAACACACTCAGATACAATAACCAGCAAGACAGGCAACATGGTCTGTCAAACACATCACATGGTCTCAAAGATAAATGTAGTGATTGAGGACCATGGAAATCAGAGATGCAGTCAAATTCTCAAACATAAGTGAACATTTGGAAAACATATTCTGTCTACCTGAAGTTTTCCTTAAATTTTTGCAAACACTCAAAAATAAATTGAGGAGGTAGTTCTCTGCGAGCATGCAGTACAAGGAGCTGGATGGAGCATTACCATTGAGATGTTTACACCACATTGTTCAAATTTTCAGCTCAACAGAAAACATGCTTGCCTTGAACATCTGCAATCTGTTCAAAGACAGAAAGACCTGCACATGTCCAAGCACACACAAACCTGATGTCCATCACCAGTTTCACACGGAGTGACGTCTGAGGCATGAGAAGGGCTTTGTGTTTTCTTGTAAGTGTCCAACCAGGCATCCAATTTCTGCTGCAGGGTGAGACTGAGGGTGGACTCCCGAAGCTCCTCCAGCAGAATGGCGGCATTCTGCGTTAGGGAGCTGTGGGTGCACGGTGCCGCCTGGGTGCCTGTCCATGTGTGCACGCCTCTCCAATCTGGGAGGGAGTGTTTGTCCTGAGCGTGCACAGCTAGCATCAGACAGCTTACAGTGTCAGTAAGGCTAGATTGAGCAGGGCTAACACACACAATAAGAAGTGTCTGAGCAGAGCCGGACAGGGAATTCTGCAGCAGTCTCATCAGAGGTGAGTATGTGTGTGCATACTCTGGGATGGAATGGACTGATGAGTGGGCAGTGTGTCGTCGACCCCTTGCAGAGTCTGTGATGTCTAACTGTGGGAGTGGAGTGTATGGCGTGTGTTTGTGGCTTGGCAACGCTTGAGGGGTCTGAGCACGACTTGCTGGAATGCTATGAGTGAGTCGGTCCTGCTGAATCGTGTCAGCCAGAGTACGAAGCTCCGTGCTGATTTGGAGGGAGCGTTTGAACCTGGGAGTGCTGGTATTCACTAGTCCAGACACACACTCCCAGCCCGCCAGATCAACCACTAGTAGTGTGGAGAGCAGCACGTTCTGAGGGCTGCTGTTTGAATGCTTCCTGAGCCTTAGCCAAAGCAGTGTGTGTGAGGCGGAATCAGACATGCACTCCAGAACACTGTGCAAGTCCTCTACTGAACCCAGTGGGATTTCCACAGTTCCTTCCACAACTGGAGACACACACAAAAAAAACACAGAGGGTACAGTATTCTGAAGCAGACATTATAAAATACCAGATGACAATTTCAACTCCCCCAAGGGGGTATTACAAGTAGGTGGTTAGGTGGCAAACCTGGGTAAGGCAGAGGTAGTGGTAATCCTAATAAAAGAAGAGTCTGGAGTTCTATTTCTCTCAACTAAACAAAGCGAACAAGGAGGTTTACCACTTCCACCATCTTCTTCCCCAGGTTTGTTCCTTAACCACCTACTTGGAATATCCCTGGGCGGTGGTAGCGTAGTGGTTAAGGAACCTGGGTTCGTATCTCAGCTGCCACCACTGTGCCCTTGAGCAAGGCACTTAACCCTAAGTTGCTCTAGGGGAGACTGGCCCTGAACACTTGATAGTTGACAAATTGTAAGTCGCTTTGGATAAAAGCGTCTGCTAAATGCATAAATGTAATCCCCCTGAACTATTCCATCTTACCAAAATGATAACTCAGTTATAATATCACCTTACGTTAGAAAGGTACTTGTTTCTGAACAGCATGCATACAATGTGATGGAGTCACAGTGATGAAAGTGGTTGTGACGGCATCAAAAGGAATAGCATCAAGCCTGTGAAACTTTACCAGTTCTCCCATTTTGGTCCTCTGTGATGTGAAAATGTTTAGCCTCCGGTCTCAGCAAGTCTTTCAGTTCATCTCCACATAGTGCAACACAGGAAACACTCAGTCTAAGGTGTGAGTGGTCTTTGGAAGTCATCTGAAGAAACAAGTCCTCACAAAAACGCCAGATTACTCCTCGGTCTTCCACACAATTAAAAAAAAGACAAGAAAAAAAAAAGGTAAGATACCATGAATAACGTACATTCTTTTGTTATGTCACTAAATATAATTAATCAATTACTATGCGTAAATGTTTACCCGTGTGGCCCCCGCTGAGTGTGTAGGTCTTGCCTGACCCAGACTGTCCATAAGCGAGGACCGTGACATCTTTGCCGGCGAAAAACGACGCAAGCAGAGGCTTAACGCTGTAACTGTACACATGCTCCTGCGACATTGTAGGTCCAAAGGCGAGGTCGCAGGGAAAGGCATGCCCACCAACCAGTATAACCTGCCGTGAATCAACTGAAACGTGTGCACATACCTCCGAGTTCTGGCGGAGTTCTGCAGGAAGCAGTGGTCTTACGCGCACCGCAACCCGCATCACCTTTTCCATCATATTAGAGATTTGCCTGAGTTGATGTTAACATCACAGGCACGATCCTGTACTAGAGCTGCCAGGTTAGTTATGCTAGCGAGCTGTGTAACGAACGATAACTAACAAGAAGTGTTAGAACTATAAAAAAAACAGGATACCGTTTTTCCAATAATTCCTGTCGTTACAAATATATATCGATATAAACATGTGTAAGGACGAACTACGCAGCAATACCTTCAGCAAACAAGAAAGAGTATCCCATCTTCCCGTGCTTGTTGTATGTCTGTTCGTTGCCAAGCAACGACGACTGACATCTGGCAAGGAGCGCCAGCGCGAGTCGTGCTTTCAGAGAGGAACCACTTTAGAAAAATTGGTCCTATTTTCACAGCGCCACCGGTCGAGAAGGAGGAATCACGCTATTACTTCACAACAGACAGCAGATACAGCAAGAATACCAGTTGTTGTTGTTTTTATTATTTAATTATCCTATAAAGGCGGCTCTTACAAAAAAAAATCACAGTTGACTTCATGTTAGTAGTAGATGCAGCGTGTGTGGTGGATAGGGATGTGGGCCATCTCTTTGTGATGCTTCTTCGCATATGGCCACAGGAAGAAGTCAATGAAGACAGAGTTGATGTGGCACACCTCTCCATTCCGCTGAGCCATCAACTCCACCAGCTTCTCCTTAATCAGCTCTACAGAGTGAATGGAACAACCACGGATCTCTACTTCTCTTCTATCGCTAGAGTTCAGCAACTCACCTGTGAAACAATGTTGTTTGCACATTCACACAGTCAGACCAATAAAGTACTCTCAAGTTTATGTGTGTGGTTCACACAAACCTAGCCACTCTAATTTACACGCGTTTCATATAGAAGTGTTGTTTGAGTGCCCTAGGTGCCCTAATTTGAGGTTCTCAAATTTTATTGGACTGAGGACCCCTCATGGAGCAGAAAATCTTCCAATGTCCCATAATAATCGCAACACAAATTCACCTGTAAAGGCTTATATCCAATTGTTCTTTCAAATGCAAGATGCCATTTCAAAATGGACTCCCAGGCAATGCGCTACAGACACCTGGAGATCCCCGGACCCCAGTTTGAGAACCAATGACCTAGACTGACTTTAAATAAATTGAATACTAACCCTTTTTGAGAGTGTCCATTAACTCATCTGAATATTTTAACACCCCCAAGTGAACAAGGGCTTGAGGAATTCTGTAATCCGCAAACATTGTCAGCTGATCCATGCCTGAGATAGTGGCCTCTCCACCAGCCTCAAGCACACAGCACACTTCAGCCACCAGGATCTGAGCTCTCTTATAGAGGGCAACCCTCCTTCCCTGCGAACACACAGACAACTCTACATAAACATTCAATTTATAAGGCACACCAGGCAACATTTAATGCTGTTTTTGGGTTAATTTACCAGCTTCGTTGTCACTTTGATGGTTAAATGGCTCATTACAGAGTGAATGATGGCTCTGTCAGCTGCCCCTGGCGCTATCTATCTATCTATCTCAAACAATGCACGTTCAAGCTGCACTGAAAATAACTGTAATAATGTGTGTGCAAGCACTGAGGACCTCAAAAACAGCTTCATCCCGGTAGGAAGGCAGGAGCTCCACAATGCGCTGCACCATCTTGAGGGCGTTATTGTCGCAGGGTTCCAGGAAAGAGCGGAATGATCCAGAGTGTGTGAGCAGCGCGCGGCCCACCTCTGTTAAGGCCTTGTGCCGCTCACTGAGCATTGGCATAGGCACCGCACTGTCTGAGCGTAGAATCCTGCCCAAGTCCTCCTGACTCATCTTGGAGAAATACGCCGGGTCTGTGATAGGTACACCTGCACAAACACACACAAACACACACTATTGTATCACGTGAGCAACTATTAATCTGTTCAGGATTTAAGGATGTGTTCTTGCGTTTTTGCATAAATCTCTGTATGTAGGTTTAGCAGCTTTGACTTTAGAAAAGCATGACTATATTGTACATCCTGCTACAGACCGTATGAAAACTCATATTAGTGTACTTGTGCACCCCAACACAGGTGGACGTCTGTGTCTGCGTCTGATATCTTGTGGTGTGTGTGTGTCTGTGTGTGTCTCACCCTCATCCAGTGCTCTGGTGATGGCTGCACATAATGCCATGTAGCCAGTATAGGTCTTCCCACGGCATATGACTTCGCATTGCTTGTCTGGTTCATCCGGCCAAAAGGAGAAGTTCATGGTGTCTACCACCAGCACCCAATTAAGTACTGTGTCACCACCGGGGGGTGGGGCTAAAGGGTTCATCAAGCTCCACCCACGTGCAGTGAGGATCTCATCCTGTCTGAGGCTATATAGCATCTCTGCCACGCGTAACACGCCCTCCTTACACACATGGACATCACGACTCCGCTCAGAGATAAATTGGCCTGCCTCTCGTGGCCATAGGGTGTCTTCTGCCATCACAATGTCTGTGCACGCACACACACGTACACACCATTAGTAGCACAACCAACACATTTTCCTATTAAAAGCACACAAGCCTGGCATTCTCATCAGGACAAACAAAACAGGTAGTGAGCTGTTAGAGTGACTACATCTGCAGCACTCAATCCATGAATCCTATTATAGTATTGTCACTGACAACAGACCAGCACATAAAGCTGTTGACAAGTAAGGCAAAACTTCTGTAGGGTAAAAATTGAGAGGGAGAGGTTTAAACGGGGGTGTCGTGGGTGTTGGACGCAAGAGAAGACCAACTGAGAGTACTGTAGTCCTAAAGTGTTTGTTACCCAGCTGCGGAACTGAACTACAACCGATTGGGTTGTCAGTAACACACACGATAGCAGACAGTAGAGCTATCAGTTCAAGAACTTTGACCTTCTCACGTGCAATGTTTAACCGCGTTTGAACGCGTAACGTTAGAACAAAACCTTTGCATACGAGTGTTTCAATTATGTTGACAAATAGTTAGAGGAAATGTCACGTTACCTTCTGAGTATAACACTAATAATCTGCAAGATAACCCCCGGAATGTAAACGGAAGATCGAGTAGCCCTGCACCACGTACGTTGCACCAGGTCTATGACTGATTCGCCAATCACGTTTTCTACAGTAAATTCTCCGCCCAAAACGCCTTTCATATAATTCCCAATGCCACCGCTAGAGGGAGTTGTTTGATCAATTTGGTTGGCTACACCAACACACAGGCTTTGTTAAAAGGATATCCCTAAGAATAAGATGTATTTTTAGAATAGGTTTCCTGATATCGAGGTCTCAAATCTTTCCTAAAATATTTCTCTTCTGATATTCTCGTTTTAATTTTTTAAAAATGTAAACAGTATTTTCTGCTGGTTTATCAGTGTATTTATGCACTGTATATACAGAAACTGCACTGGCAAATGTCCTTACCTTAACATCTCCTGCACTAAGGCAGGATGCACTTTCCACAACACAACTACATCCTCCTGCTCATTCCCACACTACTCTCAAACTAATGACAGCTGCACCTTACTATAGTTTCTGATGTGCATGTCTTGTGTTTTTGTCATGTTATGGATGCTACAGGATTTTCTTTCTCACGAGATAATAAAAGTACAATCTATCTATCCAATACAACACAGAAAATAGAGAACTACAACCTTGCAGGACTGTGATTGGGATATCCAGCCAGATCGGTGTAACATACAGTCACTGGGTTTAACTAATTCCAAATTGAAGTTTAGTCCCCAGACTTTTTGAATAGATCTACTACCAAAGGCAAAGAACTAGTCCATGAGGATGTACCACTTCCTCTAGTCAAGGTTACCTCAGGTACCTAAACACCTACTTACATATATACATAGAATACACATAGGGAATAGCTCCCTGATCAGAAAATGGATCCAGCTCAGCCCCAAGAACATCCTTTCACAAATTTATTTCGTAGAAATACATTAAAGCCTGATGACTAATATATTCTACACAGATGATTAAACATAGTAAGTCTGAAATGGTGTCAAGTATTGTATCGTATATGAACCATATCATATAATTTAAGTATTACTGCATCATATGAAGCATTACTGGATAATTATTGTTATGCACACTGCAGCCCAAGTATGTATTGCTGTGTGTATGCCTATACATGTACAGTATCAGTGTGTAGAATGTACACACATGTGAAAACTTGCGTAACCAGACAAGACAAGAGATCAGGACTTTCATGTATACTGATAAAAAGTGGCTTCATCTTTATTGTGAGTCTAATAGCAAATTCTACAGCTCTTTTTGGGGTGAGGCATATGATGCCAGGACAAGTTACAAATTGAAATGGAAAAAACAAAAACTCAAAACAAACAAACAAAAAACAAAGTAAAAGTTCACACTGCCCATAAACCCCAGACTGGACGCGTTTGTGCTGCTGCCACCAGTATAAAAACACACACACACACACACACACATACATACATACAGACACACACACACATTCTGAGACTGGAGGGAGTGGAGGGTTGGAGGTAGCCCAGAGTTCACCAACACACATACACACACAAAGGGATTTAAAAGACACCAGTTTCACAACACACACGCCTCATAACATACAAACTACACGAAATCTGAGGATACAAGTCACCATGTAACATTACAGAAATTATGAACCTGGTCATATTTACACAGAATTTGCCGTACGCCAAAGTCATTCAACAATCAGAACTGCATCAAGAAACATGGCTGTATCCCTCTCTTTCTCTCTCTTTCACACACACACACACACACACACACACACAAGCATGCACGCACACACAGCCTGCAGGGCGGTGTATATTTTTTTTCTAAAAAAAAAAATAAAAATAAAAAAAAAACACTCACACACACACAGAGGGCTTCCGTCTTCAGCAAACATAAAATTGGCCCTTGAAAGATAAAGAAAAAAAAAGAAAATAATAATAAAAAAAATCCACCCACCAGGAAAGGAGGGGCAGGAACACTTAAGTCAATCTACCTCCTGCCAGAAAGACATTAGAAAGAGAGATAAAGAGACCAACAGAGAGAGAGAGAATGAGAGAGGAAGATAGTTTGAGAGAGAAAAAGAGAGATTGAGAGAGAGGAACGTCTGAGCCATCCAGAGGGGTACGGGTTAGTTCTGTCCGAGGAGGTGTAGCGCACTGAGGAGAGAAAGCAAGAGAGAAGAGATGTTACAACCATATCCTCACCAACAAAGCAGGTTTGGTGCAGGTACTGGCTTGTTCACACATATCTAGATATTTTTATAAACCAATATATATACATTTATTAACCGTTTCTTTTTCTTTATTGTGTTTACACATGTCCACAAAATCCAGCATTTTGAGAAATCTCCATTTTGTATGGCGTTTTGAAAAAATATCCATCAGATGTGGCTAAAATGATTTTCTTGTAAGCGAAATGCCTAAACAGATTTATAAAAATATCTAGATATATGCCAATTAAGTTTTAAAACATTTTTAAGGTTCAGGGCTTAGTGGCTTGACACACACCTATTCTGTAGCAGATACTGTGCATTCTGAATCTGGTCCTGTGTTCCGGTGATGGTGATGATGCGATCGTCAGAGCCAGGCAGAGGCTCATCGATCTTGATGGACGCTCCCGACTCGTGACGGATCTGCTTAATGCGCTGGCCTCCTTTACCAATGATTGAGCCAGCAAGCTGCGCAAACACACACAATTAGATACTCCCAACAAATGCTGTGAAGAACTAACTATGGGGCTTGTCTTAAGTGCACCTTCATGACATCTACGCATCAGATACTACTCCACTTTTAGCTAACAGAGTCTCCATTCAACCTAGTTCTGAGGCCACAGCTTTTCATAAAGCTCATTACTAGGAGCGCCAATTTTTAATTTGCATACTACTGGTGGGGAAACACCTTTCATTCAACCAAGTTTTCATGAATGCACTAATAATATGCTAAGGAGTTGGATGAACACCATAAGCATGCTGACGTGAATGCATGCTAATGTTTGCATGTCTATTTACTTACATCCTTGGGGATTGTCACTTGTGTGGTAACGACAGGGCCACCCATTTCACCATAGGAACCTCTTCCACCTAAAACAATCATATACATTACTTTGCGTTCACTACTTTGCGATTTAAGATCTTCCAAAGGGCTATATGCATCATGTCATCGAAGAGTTTTTTTTACTTACCAGATTGATAGGGATCCCAAGAAGAATTGTTGTCTGTGAAAAGAAATGGAGGGAGATTAACAGCATACAGAGACAACCAATTATTTTCAAGAAAAGTCAAACACCAATATACAAAGACAAACATATGATGTATATAAAAACACACATTATATATCATATTTCCAAAAAAAAAAAAAAAAAAACACGAGATATGAGATACTCACTGTAACCCCGATCATTCTGCAGGAAGAACCGGAAAGAGAAGACCATTAGGGAGAGACCACACACACGCACGCACTCGACTAGTATTTAGCTATCTACTTTCACCAAGGACAGTATTAGGCTGAGTCCCATTTCTTTTCCTCCCCTGCCCCTTCCCCTTCACCCTAGCCCTGCCCCCTCTTTGTCTATTCTTCATCCCTTGAAACACAGCAACAAGTCATATGGGTGAAAATATGAAAATATTCTCCTAGGAAATGAGACTATATGTAAATTTGCTACCTTCAGAAAATACCCTGCCTATCGACTTGTGTCCAAGTCCAACTTCCGACACTGTAATTTCGCGGACTAACAAATAAGATATGAAATAAAAAGAAATGCGCCAGGAATGTTGTAACATATCTTAACATTAAGAGGCACTGCAAACACAAAAATCAGCTGTTAAGGACTCTCTCCCACTCACCATACTGTCACCATAGCGATCACCAGGGCGTCCCCTTCTATCACCCCTGTAAACAAATCAACAAAAAGGTATGAAGAAATATTGTGAAATCACTCTTTCAATTTTAATGGAGAGTGAGAGAGAATGAGACAAACAATGAAAAAGCGACAACAAATGAGACACTCTATGCCAAGTGCCGGACCTAGAAACAAACAGCGATTTATCTTTCTGGCTTTAAATCACACTGCCCTCACCTCATACATTTTGGACTAAAGGTGAAATGTCTTCAGTCTTCAAAAAGAAGTCCAGTTGCCTTACTTTCAACTTAGCACTTATGACTACCATGCCTATACTCCACTCATCCGTATCTCTCACAACTAGCAACATACACCAGCCCAATCTCACAGACTGCATGATATGTCCAGGCCAAGGCCTTCCAAAGCTTCCCCCAGCTCGACCAAGCCCCTAGCTGCCCGCCCTCTGCCTTAATAGATTCTACGTCTGGGGAAGGACTTACTTCGGTCGGTCGTCATGGTTTCCACGAGGAGAGTCGTAGGAATAGTGGTCATCTCTGCAAACACACACACATGGAATGAGCCCTTCTCTCTCTCTCTCACACACACACACACACACACACACACACACACACACACACCAAAAGACAGGCACACACATGGCTTATGGACAGGACACACTGGTCCAAGTAAACCAAGGCAGGTGCTTCATGGTTCTCCAGACAAACAAGTGGACAAGAACAGAGACCACGGCTGGAAGAGCAGGACAGAAAGAGCTACAGGGAGCAAGGACAGGGGTGACTAAAAGACAGAGGAGAGACTGACTAAAAGAAAAGACGGTGCAAAGAAATAGGGCGAATTCGGCATTACCGGAGCTTATCAAGCCCCTTCTTATTCTCATAATATTGGTTATTTTTGCCGTTTTCAAACCAAAATGCTTTGCTGGCTGCAGGTGGCTTGATAGTCAGTTAATGTCAAATTCGCCTGATGAGCGAGCACCATGAGGAGGGTGGGTGTGTGGGAAAGAAGAGGGGTAGGAAGCGGGTCCCGCTCACAAGTCCCACTTACCCTCTCCTGTGGTGTGGGGGGCCCATGTGAGTGTTGCGGCCTCTTCCGCCCCCTCGGCCGCCCCTGCCGGGGGGCATGGGTGGGGGCCCGCGCCTCGGGCTCATGTCATCGTAATCTCTGCGGGACGGGGGCATGGAATGGCCTCCTCGGCCGCCTGGGGGCATGCGGTCAAAACCCCCACCCCCACCCCCACGTCCCCCCCTAGAGGGAAAGCCGCCGCCTCCGCCACCACCCATGGGTCGCCGGCCTCCACCGCCCCGCTCCTCAAACGGCATGGTGAAGCCACCGTAGTCATAGGACTCGTCATAGAAGTTTGGGTCATAAGGCTGTGCTCGTCCCTTTATGGGAGCCTGGAGAGTCGCAGGAAACTTTATTTAATATGCTAAATATTTAGTGTAAAGGTTGTTTTTATATAGCACATTTTAAACATTAGCTTTTATATTATCAACAACACCGCTCTGAGAGGGATCTGTAAAATCATGCATGTCTTTTTGTGTTATGAATGTGATGTGTCATTATTCACTCCAACAAACAAAGTGTGTTTGTATGTCTGTGTACGTGTATATGTGTGTGCGCGCGTGCGTGCATGTGGGAGAAAAATCATGAGAACTGCCATGTATTAAGCATGGTGTGTGTGGCGCATAGCCAGTAAGGGTGTGCGTTACCTCAGCGATGAGCTCCAGCATGATGCGGATGCACTCCACTACACGCTCAGCTTTCCCGCCCACCAGCACCACACGGTCGCTGGACTGGGGACAACACTCCTGGAACAGTTTGATGGTGGTCTGTGTGCTCTACAAACAGAAACAAATACATCCAGAGTCATAAACAACTTTTATTCTCTTTAATCGACTGGCTAACCTCTACCACTTAGCCTCTCACCATCTCGGCCTTCAGTTCTCAAACTAAAGCCAGCCAACCCACCCCCCTCACACACACACACACCTCTCTGAGCTCTTTAATCTTGGCTCCCTTCACGCCGATGATGCTTCCTGCCAGGCTCTGGTGGATAAGCAGCCGCAGCTCGCAGTCAAAGTCCATGCCCTTATGGTGCTGGTACTGCAACAACCCAGCACAGGAGATTAAGCCAGAAGGCACACCGTCCAAACACACTCCAAGAACAACAAAAACAATGTCATGTGGGCCTACCTCTTCCAACGTGGGGATGATCTTCAGCAGGATCTCGCCTACGGTCGGGATGTCTGCGCTGATGCTCAGGATACTGGAGATGGAGAGAGAGAGAGGAAAAAAAGAGAGAAAGAAAAAAATAGATGGAGAGAGGGAAGGATGGCGATAAACAGGGGGAGAAGTTCAGTGCTGGCACCAAACTGCATATGAACAGGTGTTACAGACACAAAAACACTGGGAGGCCACACAGGATGTATGGATGACTAATATGAGTGGGAGTTGGGAGAGGAAATGATGAAGGAGGAGGAAGAGGAGGGGGGAGAGAAGAGGAGCAATGCTCTGCACTGCTAGCGTGTGACTGAATTCTATCAGATAGAGCGAGTCTGCAGAAGATGTTTCTTGAGAAGGTGGGTATGATCCATACCCAGCATGACTGAGAACATGAGTGTGTTGTGTTGTTTTGCGAGAAAAAGGGAGACATACCGCTCGGGCCCGCTGCTGTCTGGAACTGACACGCTGGCATTGTACTGTGGGGGCAGGGTAGGGACACGCAACGCAGAGGTCAATCAGTTTGTCAACCGTGTAGGTTGTCCAATTGGGGAGGCAGGGCGTCATGTTGTGTGGTGCCAGGAGGGGGGGATGCCCAGAAGATAAATAAGCCAGAGAGGAGTTGGGGTAGGGGGGTGAATAAAGAGAGAGCAGAAAGGGGAGGGGAAGGGGGACACAGTGAGATCAACTATGATAGTGAAAGCTTCTGATGTACATGTGCTTCATGAAAAACTACCGGCAGAAAGTGCATGAGAATGAGGTCCAGACTATGGACACTCAGTGCAGCATGTCCTTTGTTGGGTTTAGCGCTGCCTGTTTGTGTGTGTGTGCTTGCTTGTGTGTGTGTGTGTGGACTCACATCTGTGCGAAGGGCTTTGATGTTTTTTCCTCCCTTTCCAATCACAGCCCCTGCATTCTGCAAATGTACAAAGGACATGGTTTCAGACACACAACTTCTACAATAAAATGGAAGTACAGACAAACAGCTAAGCAAGAATTCCAGAGGCACACACTGTTGACCTTAGTATTTAGGTGTGTGGGATTTAAACTGAGGTGGGTGGACACAGTCGCTGTTTTCCAAAATGGCCTACTACACCTACCTACTATATGTGAGAAAATCTGTGCTACTTCATTTCACTAAATGTAAAAGAGCCATCACTTCAGTAAATGACTTAAAGTGAGTGCAAATTCTCTTGCAAAATGACACCTCCCAGCGGCAGTATGCGCAGTACGGCATTTCAGAGGCAGCAAGTGACTTCACCTTGCTCTGCAGAAGTATTCGGAGTTCCACCATGTCTTCAGTGTTTCTGGGGCGCTTTGATGTGTGCTGCTCGTCGCCATCTTCCGCTTGACGTTTGCCTGGCAAAAGACACCATTTACAATTACACCATGGAATCTTGACCACTCTATCGCTTGTTTTTGCCATGTTATTTTCATCATCTCTGTCTGAAAGCAAACTAAAAGTACAGTTGACTGGTATTTTGTAGACGCTTTTATCAAAAGCAACACACACACACACGGTGGGATTTGAGAATCGAGCGTCAGTCGCCCTCTTGTTAACTACACTGCATGGCAAAGGATTCCTACTTCCCTGATATTTACCCAATTGTGTATTAAGGGAGGACCAACTTGGGAAAAAATCTGTTGGACAAACTTATCCCTATCAGAGAAATTATAACTAGCAAGGTAACTGCAGAGGCTCATATAGCATATACCTAGTCAAACTACCTTATTTACACTAATAAAAGACAGCTGTCTTGTCGATTTTAGGCCATATACTCCAACAACACTATTATGATACAACATGCTGCAAATTTTCTTCTTACATTTTCATTGTTTTCAAAGAACTGAACTGGTGGTAGCAAGGTATCGTGCATGCATCTCTGTTTGTTGAATGTTAACATAAGTTAAACCACAGGGTATAAGGTAAAAGTGCATCATCTGTCCACATATAGGCCTATGCTAAAGATCTGGTGCATCCCAACATTTTCAATGTTAACATTCAAATTCACCATGACCAGAGCTTTTAGAAGAAGTTACACTACGTCTGCCAAACCTCAATTTCACTACTTCTGCCAAACATACACTAGATTTCTTACATTAACCTTCTCCCCAGCTCACATAACACACATTCGCTCAGTTTCAAATATGCCAGACATACCATTTCTGTTATCTGTACTGCTGGCAGTAGACTCTTCTTCCTGCGTCTCACCTTCCATGGGATCATTCTCTGCCTCCATGGTCAACACTTGAGAGAGTGCTAGGACAGGTAGGGAGAGACGTTGCCTGAGTAAGTCCGCGCCACTTGGCTATTCAACCAGCTACCAAGAAGCCAGGTGGCTAAACATCACCAGGACTTACCACTGAAAAACGTGCGGGTGTGAGGTCTGGACACAATACAGACTCAAGCTGAAGTGTCCTTTCGTGTGCTATGGTGACAAAGGGATCTGCCAGAGGATGAAGAAAAGGTAATGCTCATGATGCCCATAACATTGGCAAATGCATGTACAGTGTTGTAACGATACACAGGTCTCAATACAGTGTATTATGCCAGATAGCACAGAGGAAGGTAAAATTTATGGTGGCTGATATAATTAGGAAATCAATAAACAAACCAAGCACATAAACAGTGGCCAAGTAACATCCATTACTATGAATGCCCGCGACAACTAAAGACAACAGCTAATCAAGCAACCTTAGTTTATTCTTCAATAACTCTATTTACTGTAGGGTTGGTTGCAACGTTAACGTAGTGCAGCGCAGACCTTAGCATGCTAACTAACGTTACCGTGAGCTAGCCTGTACAGAAACCAAAACCTAGAAAGGAAAACGTAAAAAACGTAAAAGCAAGGTAGACCTATTCAAATAAATCGTGGTTATCCGAGTTAGTTGTAATATTCTGCAAAACCCACGTCACGTATAAAGTATCACTCGGGAAATGGCCAGTGTTTACCATTAGGATGATTAACAATGGAGCACTGCAGCCAGCTAGCTAGCTCCGCCGACCAGCTCACATAATTAGCGCCATTGGATAGCTAACGTTAACGTTTCTGAGTTTAGCGCTGAATACCGCACACCACCGCCGCCCTTTATAATCGATGTAATTAAATCAGGGATGATGTAAAGCATTTCCGTCGACTCTAGTTTCGATTTTATGATGAGAAATTAAGCTCTTTTCAGTAACATTTGCCCCTGAAGCCTGATCAATCTTGCTAGAATAGTCAAAACGGCTAATCTTAACTAGCTAACTAGCTATTTCACTTGTAGACGGAAATGAAAATGCGCCGGACTGCTAACTGTACGATGCAAATGAAATCAAATATGGATTTGTTTTGTTTAGGTCGTGGCCAAACTCAGTTAACGTTGTCACCATTTTTAATGAGCCGTGTGTTTGCAGGTAATTACAAAATATAGAACAATCTATTCTGATACATACCTGTCCGTAAACTCGCAATACCTACCAGTACCAACCTAACTAGAACTGAGCTTCGCGCAGCGGGATTATTGTTGTACCAATGAAAAGACGTCCCTCCATCAGCATACGCCACTGATTGGTGAAACCTGCATTACTGTAAATTTTCATTGGCCCAACTGTGAGATGTGTCTGTGAGTCATCAAAGCACTTCCTTCGTCAACTTGTATCAGATAGTTTGGTTGAGAGAAAGTTGTTAGAAGGAACCTTTATTTGTACGTTGTCGTTTGCTAGTTCACGCTATTGGGTCAGGCATTGGACCTCGTTCACAAACCGCTTGTTGGTGACATATATCTGAACGTACTGGTGAAACATATGTACGTTCCAATAAAAAGGTCCATTAAATCTGTGCAAACTTAACTGACAGCAACATCTGTGGCGTTTTGATACCCATCGACTTTCGCGCCACTGGTAAGTACTCGAGTCTACAACTGTTTTGACCTTACTTTGAGTGTTTTAAATGGTGTTTATTCCCCCTCGCCCAGTGTAACTTATGAGTTTCACGAACATGCAATGAAAGGTGTGAACTGTGTTGATCTCAGATATAACCATTTTCACTCTCACTCTTTTCAGGTAACGTTACGTCATAGATGTGTGTCTGTACCTGTAACATTAGACGTCAAGTGCAACGATGGCCCCTGATGCGGTGCAAACTGTGGGCTCGTGGCTGCGAAGCCGCTGGTATGTGCGTGCACCTGAGGGCTGGCTGCGGGCATGTGTGGAGTGGCTGGAGCAGGAGGCAGGCGGCCGACCTCTGACAGTTGCACAATTGCAGCAGCAGGCACTTGAGCAATGGTTGCAGACGGACCTGCGCAGTTTAGGCACGCCGTCACTGCCAGCTGCCGTGAGCGAGGCAGTAAAGATAGAGCTGCAAGGAAACATCTGCGTACAGCTGGACTCGCTGCAGGACGTCAGCCAGCCGGCATACGTACAACTCGAGCGTCTCCGCGGGAGAGAAAGGGCCAACGACCAGGTGGGGGCAGTCACCCAGGTGACGCAGCGGCCGTGGGAGGCAGCCCCCACACGGATGCTGATGCTACAGCTTACTGACGGCGTGCGGAGCGTGGAGGCAATGGAGTACAAGCCTGTGCCCAACCTTAACATCAGCTTGCCTGCAGGCACCAAGCTACTCCTGAAGGGTCCCATCACATGCAGGCTGGGTGTGTTACTGCTGGGGCCTCAGAATGTCGAGGTGCTTGGCGGAGAGGTGGAGGAACTTCTGCACGGCAACAGTCAGGTAAGGAAAGACGTGAGACATTATGACATTGAAGGATTAAAATAATCAGTAGGCAGAATGCTGTAACCCTAAGCCCTGAACCCTCAAAGGGCAAATGGCAGATGATCCGTGGCCTTTGTGTTACATTTTATCTGTTGTCCTAATAGAGGTAGTGTATGATGGATATTATGAAGTACTTGATAGGTGTTGCATGTAGTAATGTTTCGATGACCCACAGGAGTCCGTAAACCATTCCTCAGTGGTTGTAATGTGTCTGAGTATTATGGTAGAATAACAGGGTAAATGTTTTCCCTTGTCTCCCTTTAGGTGCGTGTGTTATGCCGAGCTCTAGGTCTGCCTGAGGAGGAGCCAGCGGAAGAGGAGGCAGAGGAGGTCTCTAGGGAGACGCCTGAGGAAGCTGTGCCGGGAGCAGAGGAGGATCTGGACGACATGGAGCTAATGGCCAGTCTAGAGGCCGTGGAGGAGGCTAGCCTGGACAGTGGCTACAGGAGTGCCAGCATGGTGTCTAGAGCCACGAGCAGACCTTCCCCTCAGCAGCACTTCCCCCTGGAGGAATCTGGCTGGGGGAGCCCTCGAGATGGCGTGCCTGAGGAGGACTTCCCAGATGATGACATTCCCTTGGAGGAGTTGGACAATGTGCTCTCGCAGCACCTGTCGCAGGACACCGGGCAGGGCAACATGGTCTCCCCTCCAGAACCCGCCCCCACCATCTCCACACAATTACCTGTGCAAAGACTGCCTGCATACTCACCTAGCCTTGAACGGGAGTACTCCCCATATCCTGTCAGATCTGAGCATGCTCAGCAGAGGACAGATCGGAAGTCTGACACCATGTCAGAGGCAGAGCATGCTGCAGTAGCGTGGGACAGTCCGCCTTTCTCATACCTGAGAAATCTGGATATGGGTGTTGCCAGGGAGGTCCGTGTCCATGCCTTTGTGGTTACGCTAAAAGGCAGCATGCGCAGCGGTGGAGGATACTGGAGTCTGGACGTGTCCCTCTCCGACGGCTCGGCTTATGTCGATGCGGAGCTGGGGGACGGCGTCCTAGCGGAGCTGATCGGCCTCTCGGCAGCGGAGGCACGCGCCATGAGACGTAGCCCTGAGGGGTTAGCACAGGTTAACTCAGGTATCCAGCGATGCCAGCGGGCACTGGTCGACATGTGCGGCATCATGACCCTGCGGACCAGGCCCCAGCAGGCACGCCCCCTTGTGTTAGAGGTTAGGTCGCCCACCCAGAGTGACTGTCATGCCCTGCAGCAGCGAGTAGAACTCAGGAAAGTCCTCAGTGCTAGCGGACCAGAAATGTGCTGACTGACTATATAAATGTCTGTATAACATGCACTTACTGGCTAATACTAATGCCAAGGAGATCAGACCACTTCACTTACTTGATAAATAAGTGTCAAACCGATTGATAAAAAGCATTATCCTGGTCCACTCAATTTCATGTGAGCCTACAGGAGGAACAAAGGCTGAAGAGGCCCTGCACACCTCAAAGTTGTGTCCACTGCAGGAGGACCAGCCTTAATTCCAGTGTGAATCAATCTATAGCCATGTTGTTCCAGGTGACCGAATGCTGTTGATAGGGAGAAGAACTCAAAAATTAGAATACAACAGACCAAGTAGCAAACTGGCAGCTCACACTCACTCACTAACTTAATGTAACTCAACAGTAACTTACTTTCAGTTTAATTTTCACTATGCCCAATTCAGTTAATGTTAGCTGCCATTTTGTTATTTGGTCTATGTTGTATCAAATCTTTGCAATATTCTCCCTATCGACAGTGATCAAGGACCTGGAACAACAGAGATATGGATTGATTCACACTGGATTTCTCCTTTAACTTAAACTTTCCACATAGGCGTAAACTTTCCACATAGGGCATGGGCTTGGACATGCATGGGCTGTTTACTACTCACGGTGGTGTTTGTGTTTGGCTTCACTGAACATTCACATTTGTTCCAGTGATGCCATTGAGTTGGATACAGATGGGCATTCGGTTTTTTATAAATTCTTTTTTTTTCCTCAGGTAAATGTGTACAGATGTGTAGGTAATTATTGTGGATTCTCAATTTATTGTCTTTCTCTAAAATGTATTAAACACTTCATGGAGTTTTTGCTGTTATGTCAAGCATGTGATGAAGCCTCAAAAGTTTGTCTCAAGCAGTCACCTCTACAGTCAAATGTGCAAGATCCTAAACACACTTAGGCTTACAGCAAGAAGTGATGTGGTATTGACAGTTAGACTTATTGACATTTAATGGCCTACAGTTACATGACGATGGTTTATTGTCTTGATTTACATGACTTGAAATGCTTTGGTGCCCAATGTGTTGCCTTACAGTTTCCGGAAGGGGGCGCCAGATGGATGAATTAAAATGTCCACCAGTCTCCAGATGTGACAGGAGCGACCAGGATGCTCATGAGAAAAGCAAACTGTTCGCGCAATTTTTGTGGATTGCAGGAGAAAGCAGAGGCTAGACGATCTTCCCATTTAAACTCAACCTTACCGGTCTAAGATGCTCCTTCGCTACGGTCTGATGTCAGCTCTATAGCCTAACGAGCAATTCTACATGTTTACAAAATAGTTACTATGACTGTTTCACACAAAACTTCCGCACGAATGAGTTTCAGTTACTTTGTCGAGAAAACAAACCTCCCCACATATTATCACATTAACATCGGATAGGTCTAGGACTATGGTCCCCTATGTTCTTCGATTCAGTGTATCATCTCATGCGTCAAAGCGCACGTCACAAGTTGAAGTGGGTGGGCTTCACAGAAAGAGTGCCAATGAGAGACACCGTCTTAGAGTGTGGCAAGCTGACAGACACATGACAGAGTCACCCTCAGGTAAAGGTATTCCGGTAGTGCAAGCGCGAGAGCATCCTCTAAGCTCCGTGCCTGTCTCGTATCTTTTTGCTCTGCTTCCCAGTCACCACAAGGTCAAAACTCTGGCGGGCAGACGTATGTCGCCCTGTCTGAGAATCCCCGGCACAAACCGAACAAATCATGTCTGAGTCCTCCGATTTCCTCGTCGCGAGGTGGATGGGTTTTCGCTGACGACGAGGATCAATAATACGCCTTTATCCAGTGCTCCGCCAGCGCGCACCCCCTCCCACCTCTCATCCTCCCTCCGCACGCACTTCTCTCGCGCAGAACAACCAAGGCACTTCTGGAGGAAGGACCATCTGACCGTTGCTCAGCGGACAGGAGTGAATAACTCACTGAGGCAAGGATTACGGGAGTCTTTATGAGCTGTTACCTATTCCGGGGCTTTGCTCAGTCAGTAAACGGGTAAACTGCTGAAGCAGCAAAAATAAAGACAGTCTGTAAATCCATGCTGGCGGCTGGTAGACTACATGTAAAGGGGGAAAGTGTTTAAATCTGTGTCCTGGAGGAAAGAAGACCGTGGCTTCTGTAGATTACAACCATCCTTGCGCCGAGTCAGGCAAAGCTCTCACAGACTACACCACAACCCGGTGAAGGGTCCGTGATGAAAGTCTTGAGGGGGCGTTTCGGCATGGCACAGTGGGTGTTCTGGTGGATTCTGCTGGAGCTGTGGAGGCCCGGTACGGCGTGCCACACGTCTTGCACTTGCACGAGCACACGGATGTCTTGCGTTGACCAAGAGCATGGGATAACAGCTTTCCCCCATCTCCAAACAGAGGCTGACATGGAAAATATCACTGACATGTAAGTGAGTGTAACTGAAACAGAGGTAACAGAGGTAGCCTACATTCCTTGGAAATAAACGTCTTTACGCAAGTCTGGGAGAAGATGTAGGCTATGGAGTAACAAAATCTGTCGTTCCTTTGCTGGCACTGAGTTAAATCTTTTGTCTCGCCTGTTGTCTTGTTAACGGGAAAACCGCGCTGTGTTCATGCTTTTGATGCGCGCCGTCGCTGAACCTTCCGAGGCAAATCTGCGATGACTCATCTCCCTCATTTTTTTATACGGAAACCCATGGTTAGCCTTAAGACCATTATAAAACAGCACAAACTCTGATTCTGTTTTGAAAATAGGCTTTTCGGCCGTTGAAAGTAAACAACATTCTCCTTCTTGACTGGGAAACTCGTATTTATCCTCCACAGCACATCGACTGCAATGGCATTCATTTCAGCGCACCTACCTCAAGCGTTGTCTAGGGATGGAGGGGGGGCACGAGTCGGTCTCGTGGACAGTAGTGGCCGAGTGTCTCGTTAGGCTGATGTGGAATTAAGTTGAAGGCCACTGTGGGGGTTAAAGACATTGCATTTTGGGAGGCATGGTTTGATTGAAGTAGACACCGTAGCCTGGCTAGTACCAAACCCACCTGACTGACTTCATAAAGTTGCATACAGGTAGTGAGTTTGATTCAGGAACACGCATTAAAACTGCTCAGTTGGGGTATCATGAAGCATCGAAGTAGCCCTGTAGGATAAAACAATTAAGGTTTTATTTTTACATTTCCAGGTCTATATATCATTACGAAATATAAGTTTTCTCAAGTCTCAAATTCCCTATATTTGACCTACGCCTGAAACACCTTTTTGGCTGGCATCCTTCTTTGTCTAAGGGTTTGACGTGAATTTTGTCTGTATTGCTACAAATGTGAAATAGATTTAAGTGATAACATTCAGAGAAAAGAGCATTGTCATAGACCCTGAAAAATCTCCAATAAAGCTTAAGTAGAAGTCCCAAGGGACAAGGCTATTAGACAATCTCATCATCATTTAGACTACAATTCGATTCTTCACAAATCTTTACTTAATGTAACACGACATTATTGTCTGTCAGGAAATGTTGTTAGGCTGCATTAGCCTGCTGGCATTACAGTATCAGGTGGCAGCTGATCAAAGTTCACCATTTCGGCAGGACATGTTGCCATGGGTAGGCGTAGTTTCTGTAGGCCTAATAGTTTTTGGCGATGCGTAGTTAGAGCTGTAATAGCCTCTGTGTGTGTGTGAGTCAGAGAGAGAGAGAGAGAGTGACGTCATATATGAGAATGTTGCTTTCCTTCCAGGAGGACATCCTATAAGCTTATATGCATCAACCTCACCATGCTGGAACAGAATTAGTGCCTGTTTACACGTATCTAGATATTTTTATAGGCCTATATGCGCTTATTTTTTAAACTAGCACTACACACAGCGAGTAGCCTAATGCATCAATTTGGCTCCTGTAAAGCACGACATGTAATACACGAATCCGAGAACTTGGTGTTAAAGAGGAGATAAATTATCATATTTCATACAAAGTTACAC
>JAIFZK010000203.1:1017500-1035000 GCA_027481765.1 Tenualosa thibaudeaui | reverse complement strand
CTGGGGAGCAATGAGGGGTTAGGTGCACTGCTCAAGGGCACTCCAACCATGAACTGACCGGTAACCCTTTGGTTCCAAGCCTGAAACCCTAACCAGTAGACCACAGCTGCCCCATAGCTTGAAGGGTTTAGTGAGGTTGTTCCAGGTTGTTCTATTATCAGGTTTACCACTACCTCTGGTTTAACTTGTTTAACCAGATTTGCCATCTAACCACCTACTTGTAATAGGCCCCTGGTTTCTCTTTGCTGATGTAAACATCCTGAAAAGAGTTTGTCATAAACCTGTGAATACTGACATGCATGCAGTCACAGTCACAATCACATATTGCATGACTCCTGTTTTAGTTGTACTGTGTGCCTTCACCACATGACTCCAACCAGACATCCCTCTCTCTGTCACTGTGCCAGTCCAGCCATTCTGCAAATCTGAGGTGGCCTCATTAGGGCTATAACCCAAATTCAGTTTACTCTTGATTTGCTTGTCTTGATTTGCTTTGTCTTTTAAATGGTATCCACTTATAAGTTTTATATTATGTTTATGTTTTATTTTATGGGTTAGAAATATGTTTCAGGTATCTGAAACAATGTAGTAATCTACATTACAGTTAATGTAATTTATACCAAATATTTGTTTTTACTGTTGTACGCCAAACAAACTAAACTCTGTCAATTTTGCAGATGTTGAATGTTTGTTTGTTGTTTTTCTTTTGTTTACATGCAGGAACTGTATCTGATCCTTCATATTATGGTTAGTCATTTCATGTCTTTACTTTGCTATCCTTGATTTTATACAAAGGTTTATAGGTTTATACAAATCTGTTTAACCTCTGTTCCCATCTCTGTCTGGTGTCTTTTTCCTCTCTTGAATGGCTCACAGAGGTTGACACAGAACCGCCCACAGGTATGGAAAACACATGATGAGTTCAGAAGCAAAAGTCCATTTTGCAAGAGTCCATTTTCAGAAATATGCAGAAAGTTTTTAAATAATAATAATAATAAGAAGAAGAATACATATTTTTCTGTCAAACTGCAGTTTAAATATTATTATCAAGTATAAACAAACCAAGCCAAAACAATCCAATTGATGGTGGACTGGTTATAAAGTTGATCAAATATATAAATGGATAATTCCATGCAAAACTGTCACCTCATAACACAATTTCATGGTATGGTATGATGTCAGTGATGATTACATAACTGAGCATTCACTGTTCTTGGTTGTAGAACTTTTATGAATTTTTATGAAACTTTTCACATAATCATTTGCATCATGCAAATACCAAAGACATTTTTTTGCCGTTATAGATGTGACAGTTTGCATGGAATTGCCCAAATATACTTCTGTGAATTCATCACAAATGGACTTAGAGGGTTTTACATCTGAACTCTTCACATGTGCACATACAAAATGTAGACACATTCCCAAACACTAACATACACAATGTATATACATAAAGTTGGAATACTTCTAATGGTGTGTGTGTGTGTGTTTTCAGTTGATCCAACGATGGAGCAGCATGAGGACAGAGTTGTGAGTGATCATTACACTGTTTATAGAGGGCATTTACTTAAACAGCACGTACCTCTATGTGGTCACTCGAAGCACACAGTTTTCCTGCCCTCCTGAACAGTCAATGTAGTTGCAGCAAAAAGGTGATTCATTGGTAATCCGGGATCCGGGTGTGTGTTTGTTTCAGGTGTATGTGGTGGTGGCCATTGCTGTGGTAACATTTGTACTGATTGTGCTGATGCTTGTCTTCCTGAAGTTTGGACGCAACTCAAAGTTTGGAATCAAAGGTAAGTTCCCTCTGCGTTGCTTCGCCTCTGTAGAACGGAGTCTTGGTATTGGTAGCAATGAGCAGGCTGCACAGTAGGCTGGAGGTTTGGCTTCTAGAAGCACAGGTAGGAATGCTCACTAATCAATGACAGCATTCACATGCTCTTCAGCATTCTAAATATGAGGCTTATCCCACTTTTGCAGTGTTCTCACTGAAGATTCTAAAGAGTACTGCTTATTTTTTATTGGTCCTAATCATCAATCCTTCTCATACGTTGCACTCTAGTTTTGTCGGCAATGCCAGATAAGGTGTTTACATGTTACTCCACCTAACATGTCCCAGTTTCTTAAAACTAGGATAAGGCCTCATTCAGGATACTGAATTCAGGAAAAGGTGGTATTTACATGCACAACAGGATAGTTTATCTCTGTCAAATTCAGGATTCTGAACTATATGTAAACACACTCAATGATACCTACTGACAAAATAGAATAACTCACATCACATGACCTTCACAAGTCACAAGTTGTTTTAAAAAAGGCATGAAAAGACAGTCTTTCCAGCTATTTTTATTTTCCTTATTGTATATTGAAGTTATTTTAAAGCATTTTTAAAAAGCAAATAGTTATTAATTACGTCTTATACCTAAGGTGTTGGAAAGATAATCTTTTAACACCAAAAGCTGCACATAGCACCTTGAGCACATGTCAACAAACAGCAAGGATGCTGTTCACAAGCAATTCAGAAGGGTTAGATGAGAGAAAGAGAGAAAAGAGAGAGAGCGAGCACAAATGCAGTTTGCTGCAGAACAGAAGGGATATTTATCATGTTGCTTTACTGTCACAATGTAGATTTTCATGAAAGACTATAATTACATATCGCAGTAAATTATGCTTTTTTTCTCATTTCACTGGACTTGGGGAAACAGAGGCTTTACTGTAGCAGAGAGAGAGAGAGAGCCAAGTCCCTGCTGACATTGGTTCTTCATAGTCTGTGAGTGCATGTATGTGTGTGTGTGTGTGTGTGTGTGTGTGTGTGTGTGTGTGTGTGTGTGTGTGTGTGTGTGAGAGAGAGAGAGAGAGAGACTTCTCAGAAGTCATCCACCAATTCTTTCCGGCAACATCCTGAATTCAGAGCGATTCTTGGTAATTGATATAAACTGGTCCATCGTCACATTGTTACTTATATGGGACTTTTGTGAGATTTGTTGAATCAATAAAGTGTTATTGGCCAACTCAGTTTAGTTAAAATACTAGACTGATAGCAAATATAGACACCTACAATGGTATTTAGGAAACTGATACATCTAAATGGTCAGATGAATGGTTCAGTACATGAGAACAGGTAGTAAAGTTTTTACTGTGAGATGAATGGTATCTGTGGGGATGTGTGGAGTTCAGTCTTTATCCCTTAGTTTTCCACATCAAGTGTTCAGCTGTACGCCGCAGTGTCCAGAGCTTTAGCAGTACTGGTGATAGAAGCCCACAGTGTAAAAATATTCTCAGAGTTTGCTTGCTTGGCCATTGGCAGAGGCAAAAGGAAGTGGTGGGTGAGTGGAGGCCACTTTAAAGATTCAGTTTCAAAAATGGAACTTTCCGCAAATGTTACCATAACCCCCCACTGAGCTTGGGAGGTATGTTTCCGGGTGTGTATCTGTTTGTGGGCGGTGTGTGTGTGCGTATGTGCGTTCAAGCAGTGGTGTTTATTTCTTGAGAAGGTTAAATGAGAATGTTGAGAAGAACTGCAGAACTCTCCCCCCCCTCTCTCTCTTTCTCTCTCTGTCTCTCTCTGTGTGTGTGTGTGTGCGTGCACTTTACCCATGTCTGTCAAAAAGACAGAGAGGAAGTGGGAAGCATCATTGAGTTTCATCCCTGGCATCAGGAATGCATTCCTCTTTTTCTGGTTGGGCTCCCCTCACTTCCTTCCAACAGCCACCGCCCCCTAACCCCACACACACACACACACACACACACACACACACACACACACACACGAACCTATTTCATGTGAAGCAAAACCTACTCTTTTGGTTATTCTTTTATGTTCAATCCTGTACCTTTCAAATGTATGCATGGATCATCTGTTGTCCCAGTGCACCATGGGTAATAAACCCATGACCTTGCGAATGGTAAAGCTCTGGGCTGAGCTACTGGAACTGCAATAACATATGATGACATATGGACTAAAATAATATGGAGGGCAAATGTGGCAAGAGGGTGGCCATAGAGAGAGACAGAGTGAGGGAGATAGAGAAAGAGAGAGAGAGAGAGAGAGGAAGGACAGTCAGCAACTTATTAATGATTTAGTGGACAGGTATCAGTTTCCCTCCTGCATAGAGAATCAATGCATCAACTCAAGGTCAGAACTATGCACACAGACACACACACACACAGACACACACACACACACACACACACACACACACACACATTAACATGCCTTTTATTCAGAGCAGAGAGGGACTAAATGTATTTCATGATTTGATATATGTATATATGTATATATAGTCATGGATATTTCTGGATGTCATTGAATAAGTTCCACATAGGTAGGCTACATGGACACATAGCTAGTTGAGCACTCCTGCTCTAAACAGTTACAGCAAGTTTGTGTGTGTGTGTGTGTGTGTGTGAGTGAGTGAGTAATTGAATGTGTGTTTGTGAGGATTGTATTTACTGTTTTTCATACAACACTGTACTCATTTAAATACATACTTGAGCCCAAGTTTGTGAGCAACGGTGTGAGTGTGTGTGTGTGTGTGTGTGTGTGTGTGTGTGTGTGTGTGTGTGCACGTGTGTCCACATGTTTATGTGGTCAAATTATATCAAATTATATCAGTACTGAAGGGTCTGTACAGATCAATCTTGTATGTGTACATGCTTCTGTGTGTGTGTGTGTGTGTGCGTGTGTGTGTGAGTGAGAGTGAGTGATTGAAAGACTGAGAGAGAGAGAGCAAACATAGGGTAGGCCACTATGATTGCCCACCACACTCTGTTGCTATGGAAACGTGCATCATCACCAGTACGTCTCCAAGAATGAATCATCCCAGCACCTCAGTACACACTCACACATGGACCCACACATTTACACTTACACACACACACACACACACACACAGTCATATAAACAGATTCATAGATGGGCCATCAAATATAAAAGTAGGCATGACTTACATGAACATGCAATGCAGCAGGTACATACAGGATAAAGCTACTCCCTACACACATACACACACACACACACACACACACACACAGGTAGAAGCCCACAACAACACAGAAACAGAGCAGATAGGTCTCGTGTTACATCTGACATTTCACAAGTTCACACATCTTGATTAAGCAGAACTGGGCAGGGCACTAAGATGCCACTCAGAGAGCGTGATGGAATGGCACGGCAACGTCCTAAGAAGTGGAAGTTTGGGAAAACTTATGGTCTGCACATCTTGCTTTTCTTCTGTAGACACTGCAAACCTTTTTCATTTCACTCACTGTCTTATGCTCCTTCTAACATATCACAGCTTTCTAATCAGTTTGCAAGCATGTAGTCTACCGTTACGTAGACAGTTGTGCCCTCGAGTAAGACACTTAGCCCTAGGTTGCGCTTGGGGAGACTGGCCCTGAAGTAGTTGACAAATGTAAGTGGCTTTGGATAAAAGCAATTGCTGAATGCATATATATTTGTAAATGTCTGTGTATCTGGAGAGACGGAGGTGATGTTAACAATGCTGAGTGGACAGGGCAGGGGAAGCCCAGGTTGAAATGCTGTGTAAAGCTCCTATAAGGAGATGGAGTGGGAGGCACATAGTCACAATCTGATCTAGAAGATTCTCTTTAAGAACTTGCAGTACATAAAAGCAGTACATATAAGCAAAGACCAGCCTAGCACAAACAAACTGTTCTCTGACTGTCAAGCCTAATTAAATGTTACCCTGTTGTCAGCACAAACAGCAGACACATATATAAACTCAGAGAAGTAATGAACTTTCCTTTAAGTAGTGATTTTTTTATAGACTGACTGACTGACTTACTGTCCTATAAGAAGAGCTAGTGCAATTACTTGTATCTCATTTTGTTGACATGGAGATGTCCGTGGGTTAAGTAGTACTGCAACACAGAGTGACATAAACAGACCCGGTATCGGTGTGTGTGTGTGTGTGTGTGTGTGTGTGTGTGCACATGTTTATGTGGTCAAATGTGGTATCGCAGCATGTTCTGTGGTGTCGACTGTATGTGCACTAGGCTTTGAACTAAAAGTGACTGCCTACCTGAAGCTTATAGAACACACACACACACTCAAATTCGAACATTTGTTCAAACATCTGTTTGAAAACAGATCAGGGAGTGTTCAGCAAAACCTCAGGATTGCAGGTGTTTCTTGGCAAAAGTGCTGAAACACTAGTTCTCTGTGTTAAGACCAGTCCTCTGTTGAAACATGCCCCTTAAATCTGATCTGGGATCAGCAGAAGTGCCAGATGTGAAAGAGCCTTACAGTAATTTACTGAGCGGCAGACTTTTTCTTGGGTTGTTGCCACATCCATGTCAACTTGTCTTGGTACATATCATAGAGGTTTGTTGTTTGAAATATTATGTGTGTGGAGCAATAGGTTCTGTCTCTCTCAGTCTCTTTCTCTGTGTGTGTGTGTGTGTGTGTGTGTGTGATTAAATTGTGTTTCCATGAAGTTTAGACAATAGTCCAATAGTTAGTCTTTGTTATCTCTTTTTGCCTGATCTCCCTCTGACATCTTGTTTCATTAACTTCTGAACACCCTAATCAGCTCTGATGTTTTGAAGTGTGTGTAGTCACAGTAACTAACACACTGCTTCAGTAGGTAACAGACTAATATGGATGATAATTGGTAATAGACCACAGGCATCTTGATCTTTTTCTGTTTTCCTAATTTTTTATTGCTGTTGTGTTATATTTTGTTGTTGTTTTCATCGTGTTTTTATTATTTATGAGTTCATATTGTTTTCTTCAGGTTTTGTTTTATTTGAAAATGTTCCACTGGAGATGCGGAGGTAGGGGCGGGCCCACTGCCAGTTTAGCCAATGGAACGCTTGCAACCTAACTGAGATTTCATCTATGGGGCAATGGAGAAGAATACAAAAACTTCAATACACACACACACACACACACACAACATGGCCTTATGATGTGCATATGGTGTTGATAGCAGTATGTATGCACTGTATATATGAGTGCCAAATATACACATTGACTGGACATAAACTCAATTGAACTGCATCACAGCTCTGATGGACCAAGCTCATGTCCCTTCAAATCATGTTTTTTTTTGTTTTCTTTTTTTTATTATATAAGATCCAGCTAGTTATAAATATTGAGTTTACTATATTTTCATTTTGTTTTAGTAGGCCTTTGTTTTTATGTTGTTTTGTTGTTTGTCTGTTTTGTAACTCAAATGTGTCTGCACGTACTGTGAGAACTGTGCTTTGAACGGATGTACCAGTGTGTCTGTCAGTCTGATTATCTGGTGTGTGTGTGTGTGTGTGTGTGTGTGTGTGTGTGTGTGTGTGTGTTTGTGTGTGAGCGCGATCTGGCCAGCTGGAGGCCTCCTACACATGCAGAGAACTGGCAATAAAGGAAATGTGATGAACAACACTAACACTTGACACTTTTAAAGCAGTGTGTGTGTGTGTGTGTTCCTTGTACATGTGCTTGCATGTGTCTGTGTGTATATGTGTTTCTATGCACATATGTCTGCTTTTGAGCAGAGATTATTTTTTAGGGGGCATCCCACTGAATGTAACATATGGCAGACACTTCCACACAAATTGAATGCACTTACACAGAAACTGAGTGGACTCAGAAGTACACACACAGTTTGGTAAGAGGACTCTCTTCACTCTTTTACACACACACATACACACACACACACATGCACATACACGCGCGCGCGCACACACACACACACACAGTGAAGTGAATGTTTTTGTTTTCTTCTCAACTGACACTTCAGCACATCTCACTGAAGAGGTTCAGGAATGTTTTCAAGAGGTCCCACTCTCTTTTCTCTGCCTCCTTCTCTCTCCTCTCCTCTCCTCTCCTCTCCTCTCCTCTCCTCTCCTTTCCTCTCCTCTCCTTTCCTCTCCTCTCCTCTCCTCTCCTCTCCCTCACTCTCTTCTCTGCCCCAGCCTCGGCCTCATCTCTGCTCTCCCACTCTTGCATGCTCACATCCTATATCACAAAGAAAAACAGAAATTAGAGTCCAGTCTGCTTGACCTGTTCATGAATAGATTCTTATTCTATCGCCCCCCCATTCTCTGCTTTAAAACAACAACCTCAATCCTCTGTATCACAGTAATGGCTTAGGCTAAAACCTTCTCTCTTGTATTTCTACCATTATTTGTATTTTTTGTAGTATGTATATATGTGTATGTGTGTCATGTGTCTCTGCCTTTGTGCATGTATGTTATAAGTGTATAAGCTACTAGATATCCTAATTTCCTTTTGGTTAAATGGTTAAAAAAGTATTTCCATCTATCTATCTATCTATCTATCTATCTTTCTTTCTCCATACATCCATCCAACTATCCATCCATCCATCCTTCCCTTTAACTTTCCTCATCCTTCATCCAAACCCTGTCATGTCCAAGGCCCTTTTACACTTCCTGTTTCCTCATCTTCCCATCTTCCTCATCATCCCACCTTTTCTCCTCTCCTCTCCTCTTCTTGCCTCTCTTCTCTGCCCTGAGAATGAGGGATGACACGGGATCTGTGTTTTCAGAAAAGGTGAGAGAGGGCACACAAAAGTAGAGGGAGAAAATCTATTTTTAAACACTCCCGCTGTTTGGGCATTTTTTTTCAGAAACTGATACTTATACCCCCTTCATTTTCCTCTCCCTGTGTGTGTGTGTGTGTGTGTGTTTTGTACAGTAGGTTTTGCACTGTCAGTGTGCATGGGTACATATGTGTGTGTGTGAGGGTGTGTGCGTGTGCATGTGCATGTGTGTGTTCTGGCCACAGTATTGCTGTGTAACTGAAATCCTATCCGGAAATAGAACCCCACCTCCTTCCGCTCTTCATCACCCTCTCTTCCTCCTCTCCTCTCCTCCTCCTCCCCCATCCCCCTATCTTCATTAGCCCCTCCAATCGATAGATCACTTCCTCTGAGTGGTCTTCAGGAGAGGCTTGGGTTACTGCGTCAAAAGCACACACACACACACACGCACACACACACTTCAACAAATGTGTGCCACTGCAGACATCTCACTGTCCACCCAGTCATATTTCTCTCCTAAGTCAGTGTATTGAAGGACTTACAGCCTCTCCAAACACTCAAGCATGCACTTCCCTGTGTGGCTAAATATAAGATACTATTTCACCCCTAACTTAAGTATTTCCAAGTGTTAATACCCCTCCTCACAACCCCTCCCCACCCCCACTCCTTCTCTGTCTCACACTCTCTGTCACACTCACTCTCTCTCTCTCGCTCGCTCTCTCTCTCGCTCACACACACGCATAAACACAAGAGTTCTGGATCTCAGCTTCTTGTCTGTCAGTATGTTACTATATCTCTCCTCACCTCGTTCCCTATTGGAACTTTCTTTGAATGAATGCTACTTCAGATTAGTTCTCTGCCCTCTCTCTCTCTCTCTCTCTCTCTCTCTCTAACCCTCGCTCTCTCACTTTTCATCTGTATATGTCCTCAAACACACCCATCCTTCCAAAAATGTCTCGCTGTCATGACAGCACTAATAATACTATGTTTATTATCCCAATGTCCTGTCACTCACACACACAAACCAGTGCAAGAAAAAATCTTAGATCCTTTGCGGTGGCTGTATATTATTTTATTTCAGGATTTTCAAACATTCATAGACAGACATATATGTATATTTTAAGGTATTTCTTCCATGCCTCTTAGTTTGGTACCACTACCACTACACACACAACACAAACACACACACACACACACACACAAACCTTCCTCGAAAGGTTATGACCCTCACCTGCTATCTCCTTTCCCCTGCTTCTCTTATCCCAGCTGACCCATGGTGGCCCCTACAGACATCAGTGACATGCGATCTGGCCCCACTGTCAGACACATACCAATACCAATGTGTTTTTGGACATCTGTGGGCTGCAGTGTGTGTGTGTGTGTGTGTGTGTGTGTGTGTGTGTGTGTGTGTATGTGTGTGTGTGTAAAAGAGAGATGTTTGTGTTTGTTTACCAAAATACATATCTGTCAACAGTCTGACCAGGACAAGAAATACTCTCTCATACACATACACTCACACACACAAACACTCTCACACACATACCTTCTCACACACATACACTCTCACATACATACACTGTCACACACATACATTCCCAGACACATACTCTCTCACACACATACACACTTACGCACATACACTCTCAAGATGCATTCTTGCTTCACCTCTCCCTGTTCAGATATTTAGCAGGCATCCAAAAATAACAATGAGGGGGAGTGTGTGTGCGTGTGTGTGTGTGAGAGAGAGACAGAATGTCTTGCAATGTACGAATACATTTCTGTTGCTCTTGTGTATTCACTGGGCCTCAGGGTTTCATACTCCCTCATATTCTCTCCCGCCTCAACTTATTACACACACCCACACACACACACACACACACACACACACACACACACACACACACACTCAAACTTCACATGCTAAAGTTAATCTCTTACACATAAAACTGTCATTACAGTGAGCACACATTCCACCATATCCTCAGACCACTAAATAAACCTTTTGATTGTGCACTGACACATACACACCTCCATCTGCACCAAATATCCAAAATGTGACACCTGTCATCTATAGTCAGTCACTAGGGACTTCCTCATCCTGAAGATTGTCTGTACAATTTGTCTGTACACCTGTCATCTATAGTCAGTCACTGGCGACTTCCTCATCCTGAAGGTAGTCTGATTGCAGTGATAGTCCTTATTAAGTGTTATTGAGTACATTTTGCTGGTCTAGAAAAAAATAGTATTCTTTCAGCAGCTAAGTGTAATTCTTATAGTTGTCATTAACATTCTGTAACACTCTTAAACCCAGAGTCATTCACTGTGGAATACAGGAAAACCTGTGAACTTTCATTAAGAACATACCTTTAATCAAGGTCACACTACATTTGCTATTGAACATACCTTTAATTAAGGTCACACTACATTTGCTATTTAACACAGTAGAGTGTAATTAGTACCAGCAACCATCAACTGTGATTATTACTCTTAGCTAGAATTAAGACAGTTTTAGCACAGTCTAATTCAGTCTGGTCTAACAAAGTCAACCGAATCAGTGCTCCAATAGTCTCATCTCATCTCTCTCTCTCTCTCTCTCTCTCTCTCCCTCTCTCTCTATCAGGTCCCTCCTCAGTGATCAGTAACGAGGATGACTCTGCCAGCCCTCTTCATCACGTGTCGGGAGGTTCCACCACCCCATCCTCCTCTGAGTTGGGTCCAGAGCCAGTGGTCATTGGCTTGACCAAGATCCCCGTCATTGAGAACCCCCAGTACTTCAGCTCCAACAACCTGCTCAAGACCGACACCTGTGAGTATGACAGGTGCACACACACACACACAAATGCGTGTGTGTACACACACTCACACATAGACAAATACACATGCGCACAATCACACACATACACACACAAACGCACGTGTGCGCCCACACAGACACACGGGTGCAGGCACACACACACACACACACACACAAACACACACACTCACACGCAGAACTCTTGTGTTCATGACATGTATATGCACATAGTGACATAGCTGGCTGACAGCATATATATCCTCAGGTACTATTCTTCCTGTTCTGACTTGAATCTCTCTATATATTTCTCTCTTTCAATCTTTCTCAATTACTCACAGTCCCAGAATTTCATCATATTCTCCCTCAGTGAAACATTGAATTCTCTCGTTCTTTGTCATAGACATTGACACAGCAAACACACACAAACTTACCAGCTCACAGCAGCTAATCAAGCTGTTTACAGGACAGCTCTGGTACATTTATTTCCAAAAGAGTGTGTGTGTTGAGATGTGTGTGTAAATCAGTAGTAATTAATGTGTGTTTTAGTATGATTATAAAAGTGATGTGTGAGTGATGTGTTTAAGATATATTTTATGTAACAATGTTTTAAAATATGTTTCATGTGTCATAGAAAATTAGCTGAGTGGGTGGAATTGGAATGACATATTTTAATGTGATGATATGAAACATGTTTTGTGTGTGTGTGTGTGTGTTTGTGTGTGGTGCAGTTGTGCAACACATCAAGAGGCACAGTATTGTGCTGAAGAGGGAGCTGGGGGAGGGGGCCTTTGGGAAGGTCTTTCTTGCTGAGTGCTACAACCTCACTCCAGACCAGGACAAGACACTGGTAGCTGTGAAGGTAACTTTCTCACACAAACAAACAAACAAACACATACAAAACACATAAACAGATACATAGACATGCACACACACTTCAGATATACCAATCTACATGCCATGTAAGTGCTGTATCCACAGTCAGTCTGTACACCCCCTCCACATACACACACACACACACACACACACACTATGACGCAATTAAACATACACCAGAGGACATTCACACTCACGCTCAGAGCCCCTGCTCCCAGGAACAGAGTATTTGAGAGGAAATCAATAAACTGGTTCTGTCGGTCATCACCTCTGAGCCCAGGTCACCACACAACTCACAGATCATCTTTTAATGCATCACATCTTTTGCAGACCACCTAATGTGTGTTTAACTGTGTGTGTGTGTGTGTGTGTGTGTACAGACTTTGAAAGAGGCCAGCGAGAATGCTCGGAAGGACTTCCAGCGGGAGGCGGAGCTTCTGACCAACCTAAAGCACGAACACATTGTGACCTTTTATGGTGTTTGTGTGGAGAGTGATCCCCTCATCATGGTATTTGAGTACATGAAGCATGGAGACCTCAACAAGTTCCTCAGGTGTGTGTGTGTGTTTGTATATGTGTGTGTATGTGTGTTTGTATGTGTGTGTGTTGATGTGTTCCTATGTGTGTGTTTGTATGTGTGTATGTGTGTGTAGTGAACAGAATAGAAAGTCCAGGCCACTGTAAAGAGACAACACTAAGTCTCTACACCAACCATATTGGCTGACATAGAACCACAAAATGTTCAGCCACCACCAAGTGCCGCAGAACACATCAGACATCAGCATTGTTTCACTACAGGTGTAATCAAACAGTTATATCTAACATTTCACAGATTATGTTTAATGCTTTGTGTTGGCTTCCACATACATTTTGAATGATAAAATAAGTACAGTACATCAATATTTAACTGATGCTGTTTGAATGACCTCTCAGACACATAAATATTAGGATCACAGTCAGACAGTAAACATGCAGACAGTGTTTTCTGACACTGAGACACAACTGTGGGTCATCGCTGCACTGTGTTTTCATTTTCACATGGACATAGATGATTGTGTCATCAACATACATCTGCACCTCACACCCTGTGTGTACTGAAGGTAAATCATTGATTATTTGTACAAACAAAACAGACCCCAGGATGGATGCCTGGGGTACACCCAGTTTATTGCTTAGCACCACTCACCCTGACATACTGGGCTCTGACAGATAGGACCTCATCCAGTTGATCACACTGGGGGGGGGGTTAAGATGAGCTAGTTTATGAATGAGTTTTTGATGATTAACAGTCTCAAAGGATTTCTTAAGGCCTAAAATACAGCTCTGACAATGACCCCTTTGTCCATACTTTGTGTTATATTTTCCACAAAGAAGCATTTTGCTGTCTCCCTGGAATGTTTGGCCCAGAGGCCGAACTGAATTGAGTGGAATGAAGAAAGTTGAGATGAGTGGTCAATTGTTCAGCTATGCATTTCTTAGTGATTTTAGAGATAACTGGTCAAATATTGACGGACATGTAGTTGTTAATTTGTTTAGAAAGTTTTTTAAGGAATTACATAGTTAATTTCTAATGATGTTTACATTCTTGTTTTTGTTACTACCAAATATAGTCATTTGCACTAGTATTGTCCTTTCTCTCTTTTCACTCTCACTTTCTTACCATCATCACCCTGATACTTATTCTATTATACTGTAGCATCCTGCTGCACTATGCAAAATGGCTGGTATGAGTGTGTTTTTGCATCTGCATATCTAAATGTCTGTGCTGTATGGCCTAACATATTTGTCTACTGTATCTACAGTCTGCCTGTTTGTTTGTTTGTCTACTGTATCTACAGTATGCCTGTTTGTTTGTTTGTTTGTCTACTGTATCTACAGTCTGTCAGTTTATCAATCTATCTATCTATCTATCTATCTATCTATCTATCTATCTAGCTAGCTAGCTATCTGCCTGTCTGCCTGAATCTATCTACTCATTTACTCACTAGTTGTGTGTGTGTCTTTGTGTGTGTGTGTGTGTGTGTGTGTGTGTGTGTGTGTGTGTGTGTGTGTAGGGCCCATGGTCCGGACGCAGTGTTGGTGGGGGAGAGTCAACAGCAGAGCCAACAGCCAGTACAGCAGCTCAGTCAGGCTCAGATGCTACACATCGCCCAGCAGATCGCCGCTGGCATGGTCTACTTGGCCTCCCAACACTTCGTCCATCGCGACCTGGCCACACGCAACTGCCTGGTGGGGGAGAATCTGCTGGTCAAGATTGGAGACTTCGGCATGTCCAGAGATGTGTACAGCACTGACTACTACCGCGTGAGTATAGACGCGCATACACACACATACACACACACACATATTCATATGCATTAATCAACCAATTCGTAAGCAAATGTATAACAGCCATAACACACAGATACTATACATTTGCACAAATAACTATTAACACAGACTGATGCCCTTTTCCCATGCTGTGTCTCTCCACCTTTCACATGCAAACATGCACAGACATTCACACACACACACAATCATATATGCACATAGATACTGACTCATGCTACACAGCAGTCAGTACCAACTCCCTTTTCAATAGCTTAAAGAATGGCGCCATGGCAACACAGAGAAAAGCCCAGAAAGTTCTCTCACTCTCTCTCTCTTTGTGTGTGTGTGTGTGTGTGTGTGTGTCTGTGTGTGTGTGTGTGTGTGTGTGTATGTGTGTGTGTCGGCATGTGTCTGAGCTGTGACTCATTGCACACACATTAGCATTCAGAACAACTTCTACCTAAACAGTGAGAGGATAGAGAGAGAGAGAGAGAGAGAGAGAAAGATGGATGATGAGGTGAAGGAGGGATGGAAGAAAGAAGGGAGCAAAAACAAATAGATAGGATAAGATACATTAAGATATATTAGGACCACCAGTGGGACTGGAACACTCAGCTTATGTGTTTTGGTCTGGGTTGAGGGTAAGTATGTGTGAAAGAAGGTTGTCACTGAGTTTGTGTATGTATACTGGTGTGTGGTTGTGTGGATATGAGTGTTTGTGTGTGTGTGTGTGTGTGTGTGTGTGTGTGTGTGTATGTGTGTGTGTGTGTGTGTGTATGGCTTTCTGCCTTTGTTTTCTTTAGTGTGTTTTGTTTTGTTTTTTTTCCTCTGGAGCGGAAGGAGTTATCCCTATAGAACTGCAGTTTCCATAGAAACCAGAGCCAGAGAGTTTCAATGGACTGTAGAGACAGGGACAAGAGAGCGACAGAGAGAGAGGGAGAGAGGAAGACAGAAAGAGAGGGAGAGAGAGAAAGAGAGAAGGGGGGGTATATGGGAATAGATGGAGAGATGGGAATAGAGGAAAAAGACAGAGGAGAAATACAGTATAATAGATACTGTGTTGTGGGTCAGTCAGTGTGTGTGTGTGTGTGTGTGTGTGTGTGTTAGGATGAGAGCAGCTAAAAGCCAGGGCTTCTAGAATATTCCATGAGCTCTGATGTTAAAACTATTAATCTAGGTTTAGTGGGCCAGAAAGCCTCATGCATATTTCAGCACAGACACTCACAAATGAAGAGAGCAGGTTAGAGGGTTAGGAGGCTAGAGAGAGAGAGAGACAGAGAGAGAGATGGAAGGAGGGAAAGGAGATGAGAGAGGCATGAGAGAAGAGATTTGGGGGAAGGACAAGGGCCACAATAGTGTGTGAGGTCATGAGAGGTTGTAGGCGGTCACCGTGGAAACACAGCCAAGGGCTTTTTTGAGAGAGAAGGCAAGTTCATTCTCAATTCCAGACGCAGCTCTGACTCACTCCACTCCAGGCCAATCACTGCACAAGGTCAATCCATGCCTATCCAATCCAAGAAGGGACTCATTTTTCTCCTAACCAATGAATAAGCAGTCTGACTTTAGACATGGTTAATTATAGATGACTTTCAATGATCCTAACTGTTCAACAGAAAACCAATTGCTGAAGAAGCCCATTTCACCAAAACAAATGAATCAGACAGACTCTGCAATAAACACCTTATGGACTCTGTGTCTACCCACCCAACCATATACCTTTACATAGTATGTTCTTTATGTGTGTGTGTGTGTGTTTGTAGGTTGGTGGACACACCATGCTCCCGATTCGCTGGATGCCACCAGAGAGCATCATGTACAGGAAGTTTACGACGGAGAGTGACGTGTGGAGTCTGGGGGTGGTGCTGTGGGAAATCTTCACCTATGGCAAACAGCCCTGGTATCAGCTTTCCAATAACGAGGTATGTGACCCCCCTCAGTCCCAACCTCTTACCCCCCCCCCCCCCCCTCTTCGTTTGGAGAGAAGAGGACCCACTCACCCTTCATCATGACCTTAAACCTCTCCTTCTAACCTTCCTAATGTTAGCTGTCCAGTGAGGAAATGGGTAGGTTTTCTCCCCTGACCTCTGAGGCATGATTGGCTCTTCTTCTCTGACCCCTGAGGTCTGATTGGTTTCTTTCCACTGACCCCACCGGTCTGATTCCTGACCTGTCACCTTTCTCCGTGGCACCAGCTGGTCACTGGCTTTTGACCCTGTAAGCTCTAACCTTTGCCCTCTCACCCTGAAACAAAGACATCCACAGGCCATTTCCTCCCAATTAACCACTAGCCTTCACCCCATTACTATCCTGTTTGAACTTAGCATTTAGCTATGACCTTTACTGTAAACTACTGTAAACTTTTAACTTACAACTGCTCATGTCCAATACATGAGCTCTTAATGGTGCACAAGCAGAATATGTGTGTGTATGTGATCCATGTTTGAGGCAGAGTGAAAGCAAATACATAATGTGTAAGTTGTGCTAATAAGAGGTAATTTGTTTGTGTGTATGTTTGTGTGTGTGTGTGTGTGTGTGGTTGTGTGTATATGGTTGTGTGGGTGGATATGTGTATGTGTGTGTGTGTGTGTGTGTGCAGGTGATCGAGTGTATCACACAGGGGCGTGTGCTGCAGAGGCCGCGCTGCTGTCCTCAGGAGGTGTTTGAGCTGATGTTGGGCTGCTGGCACCGAGAGCCCCACATGCGCCTCAACATACGACAGATCCACAATCAGCTGCTCAGTCTTGCCAAGGCCTCACCCGTCTACTTGGACGTCCTTGGCTAGGACAGACACAGAGAATGAGTGAGTGAGGGAGTGACTGAGTGTGTGTGTGTGTGTGTGTGTGTGTGTGTGTGTGTGTGTGTGTGTGTGCCTGCGTGGGCCTGCTAACTGGGACAGACAGGTCCTGACCAAACACTGTTCATCAGAGTAGTCAAGAGTCCCCACCCATTTTCCCATCTTTCTCTCTCTCTTACACACACACACACACACACACACACACACACA